>PVHP010017082.1:0-34963 GCA_004024765.1 Zapus hudsonius
TCTTTCTTTCTTTCTTTCTTTCTTTCTTTCTTTCTTTCTTTCTTTCTTTCTTTCTTTCTTCATTCTCTTTCTTGCCCTGGTCCATAAATCCCAACTTTTAGATCCTTGTCCATTCTCACAAAGAATTGAGGAATTCTCAAAGATTCTGAAAAGGTTATTTGGGGGGGGGGAATTCGTATCCAAGGAAAGGCAGGAATGGTTATGCACACATGTGGAAAAAGAACACACACTTGCTTGTGGGAAGTTGAACAAGAGGGTATAGAGGCTTTCTTCTTCACATTAGGGGAAAAAACACAGCAGCTAAGAGATGTTAGTAAAGGTCCCATAGCATAAAAGAGAATAACTCTCCTCACCATCCTAGCTTGGGAAGGGCTTATCAGAACAGGGACCCCAAGGTTTGGGTATGAGGAGGACAAATGAACATCCAGACCCCTTTACCTACCTAACAAGCCTCTCATAGCTTATTGTGGTGGACTTTACTGACAGGATCAGATTAGTATGGGAGAGAGTTGACTGGTATTTTAGGACTCAAGGGGCTGGCCCAAGATGGGCCAGCATACCTAGGTATGTCGGATTGGGTAAGAAGTAGGGGTGCTGTCATTGAGGGATGAGACTGGGTCAGACGCTGAATTTCAGTTTTGTCAAGGCAGATGAGGTGACATCTCTTTGCTCCCTCTCTATGGGCTTTCTCAGGCTGACTACTCATCCACAACTACCTTGCTCCTATCCCCCCCATACCTCCCCCTCTAATCAATATGAGTCATTTGTATGGGCTGCCCCCTAGAAGAACACAACCCCTCAAACATTTCCAAGGTTGGCTTCAGACAGTTACCTAAAAGCATTTGTCATGAGAAGAGCACACCTGTGAGATGCTTGCTGCCACACTCCGAGCAGAGGGATCAAAATATCTGTCAACAAGAGCATCAACGGTATTTTTTACATCAAGCATGCTAGACAGCTCCCATGCTGTCTAGCATTTTGTTCATGACTGGAGTAGCCTAGGACTTCTTGTAGATAAGCTGAATCTTTGTGTGAAGAGACTCATTGGGAATAGAGGGTGGGGGTTGGCAAATATTTGCTGCAGGGGATGATAATAAAGACTTTATACTTTGAAAGCCAGGTTGGAGCTACTCAATAAAGCAACAATAGGATATCCATATCAACCCATGGGCAAGGCTGTATTTTATTAGACTCTTATTTACAAAATCAAGTAGAGTGATTTGTGGGTTATAATTTGCTTATCCTGATGGACTAAAATAGAATGACAAATATACATTCATAATATGTACGTGTCCTTATGAAACAGCCATAAAACCCGATTTCTGATAAAAGCTTATAATTAATATTATTTTCCCATTCTAGTTAAGAGGGATTTGGGCATCATTATGACCATGATTCTACTTCTTCCTCTCTTTGGGTCATTTTGAGGAATAAATAAGAGAATATATGCAATGTGCTTATAACATGGTAGCTGGCACTTCATAAATAGTACTTTGTTATCATTGTTTGTCTCACAGAATATTATTTTATAGGTGCTTTTCTGTCATCACCAGCATTTCATTTAGTGTCTTTTTTATTAAGACATTATAAAATGGTTAATCAAGCTTGGCAGAATAAATATGATTGTAAAGTCAAAAGTATGTTTGGTCACTTCGAAGTGGCCCAAGATAGTGACACACACACTTTCCTATTTCCCATTTTTTTTCCCAGAGATGGAATAAAGATTTATAAAATAGGTTGTCATCTGGAGATGTATTTGAAGTTATGGAGGAATTAAAATGGATGGCTGTCTGGTGGAATGTCAGACATATAAATGGATACATTTGCTCTAACAGAATTACTGGAGGGGAAAGGTGAGAATGGCCAAAGATGACACCTTAACCAGGTCATTCCAATGATCCCTCCTGTTGGTTATCTAGCTCCAGGAGAAGTCCAACCACTCTGCCTTGTTTCATTTCTCTTCCACAAGAGGATCGAGGTAAGCCTTGGGCTGGGGGGCTTGATTTAAAACAGAACTCTGTGTTCCTCAGTAAGGAAAAAAAAAAGTGAGCAAAAGTTGTTCTTGTCTCTAAGGAGCTTGCGGATTTGGCCTGGGCTCCAGAGAAGAAGCTGGAAGGCCCAGCACGAACGGTGCATGAAGTCATTGAGGATATGGACGCATTCTTTCTCACCTGCTGCCTTAATGTCCAACTTGGACATACAAGTCTGCCTCAGCCCAGGGGAAAGAAATGGCTCCCCTTCCGTAGATTAAATGGATTGGACCATCCAAGCGAATCTGTTTTATAGAATCATTTGACTTACTGGATGGTCTCATATTATAGATAAATAAAAAATCTTACAGAAAAGGAGCCAAATCTGCTTTTCAGTTATTTTTCCAGAAATACAGTCCCTTGTTGCCAGAAAAAGCTCACCATTATGATAAAAGAGAATGCTGGGATTTGAGAGCATGGGTCTGGGAATACCTCTTCTTTGCAAATAAAAATCACAATTTCCACCCTGGCTGCAGACATCTCATTCTTACACAGCTCTCTCCTGCCTGCATACCAGCAGCCAGCCAACTTCCTCTCTGTCCCACAGTTCTGACAAGTCCCTGCCATTCCAGGGAATAGTGACCCCCTTGCCTGGAACACTTTCACGGAGTAGTCACAACTCTGGTTCTTTGTGGTCATTGATTAGCTTAAATGGTGCCTTCATGGAAAGTCCCTTGCTAAGGACTCCTTCCAAAAAGGCGCCTACCTCACCTGCCCATACATTTCCTTGAATCTCTTCCTTAGGCAAGACTAGTTATTTATTTGTGTATTGCTTATTCTTTGATTGGTTTTCATCTAAGATGAAAGTTTCAGGAGATCACTGTCCTTTTCTCTCTGTGCCCTTTGCTTTTGGATCAATGCCTGCTACATGGTGGTACTTAATATTTGCTGAAAGAACAGAGACTAAAGACCCAGTCAAATAAGCTAAATCATGTTCAAAACTAGTCCTGTAAAAATAATTGGAAATTTCCATGTCCTTTCTGAGACTCTGCTTTCTCAAAATGAAAGGCTTGGAATCCTAAATAATTTAAACAATTATAGTTTGTGATTCTATGGAGATTTTTTTTTCACTAACTTTAAATTTTGCTAGCTGTGTATAAAAAAGAAAAAAATCATGTTATTGGGTTCAGGAGTTAACAGTTTGTGTCTTTTTCTGTGACTATGTCCTCATAAGGCCAAACTAACTAACTGATTCTATTTGACATCACAAAAAGCCATTTAATTTCTAAGGTGGATAAACACAATTTAATTGAATAGCTAGGGATAAGACTGGCATAGTTGAGCCTGAAAATCCTGGGGTATGCCATAAAAACATGAATTTCCTCAATTGTCTGGCAGATTATTTTCCACTGAGAAGTGGTTCTTCATGAAGGTGGAGAAATATGATATGGTTCTTAGAGTTTATGCCAATAATGCTTAAGAAATGGGTGGTTTTGACTTCGAATTTGGGATTTTGAAGATGACAGGAAATTCCTCATAACATACATTTCTAACATACAGCACTGGGCCCTATCATTTACCTTGAAGATCACACTTTTTGTCAGCAGGTTGTCAAATTCCTCCTTCCAGAAGACTATGGTTTTTCTGTCTACTTGCTCACCCTGTTCTATAATCACACACTGTCTGGGGGGGGGTCAATGAACCTACTCATTCACACTCTTCAATCCACACACATAACAGGGTGTGTGCTTTTAGAAACCAAATAAAATATTTTTATCAGTATATTTCATTGTTTACTCACCCATATTTATTTAACATCTGCTTTGCACAATGGTTTTGGGAATATAAAAGAGAGTATATACATGATAGTCTCTGCCCTGACCTACACTGTGCCAGATTTAATAAACAAGAATTTAGCAGCCACAATTCTATTAGGCATCGAGTGGATACTTTTCTTTCAATTGTCATTTATCACTCAAACTATTGTTTAAAGGTGATATTAGCCAAATCTGGCAGATGAGAATACCGAAGAAAAAAAGTTATTGCAATTTAAGATTTAATTGCGTCCTAGCTAGAATTTCTAAGTTCAGTGTCTACTACTAGCCTACAGAGACGGCAGTTGATATAAAACATGAATAAAATGACGCTTGAATAAGGAGCATTACTCTCAATATAGCAAGGAAAGAGAAACATTGCACTCCGCTGTTACTACTTTGAGCAGGTGATTGTGTTAGTGGGATCTGCCAGAGAAACAGAACTATGTATATCTCCCTTACGTGTATGTATCTCTCTATGTCTGTCTATCATCTATCTGTCATCTATATCATTTCATCTTTTGTCTACCATCTTATCAATAATCTATATATCATGTCATCTTTTATCCATAAATATATCCATCTATTTATATTACCTGTCTTCTATCTCCTTTTATTATCTATCATTTATCTTTTTTTAAAAATTCAATATTTATTGTCCATAATGAGTTACATTATTTAGTGGGCAAACCATGCGTTGTTATCCCGAATTCCCCAATTCCCCCCCTCCCCATCCCTGATCAGTTGTATATCCTCCTCCGTGGGCTGTCTGTATTAGTCCTTGTGGCATTTATCTTTTTACTTATCTATATCTATCATCCATCAACTCATCTTTGTCATATATCTATCTATCCATCTGTCAGCCAACTATCATCTACCTACCGACCCACCTACCTATTGATCCATCTATCACCCCCATCCATCCTGTCAATTTAGAGGATGAAATAGATATTACATGGAATCGACTCCCACAATTCCAGAAGTTGAAGAATCCCCAAACGTATAGTTAATAGGCTGATGATCCAGGATGGCTGATTTCTGGTCTCAATTCTGGCCAACTCAGTTTGAGTCCAAATGCAGGAAAGAACTGATGTCCCAACTCAAGGCAGCTGGGAGGAAGGTCCCTCTTGTGGGAGAGTCAGCCTTTCTGATTCACTGAGTGTCACTAGTGAGATGAGACAGACCCCTATAAAGGAAGGAACTCTGCTCTATCAGTGCATCAGTGCACACAGTCAATGTTTTTCTCATCAGCAAACCCTCACAGACACACCTGAAACAACACTGAGTCAAATGTTTAGACAACCTATAGCCCAGGTACATTAGCACATAACATCCCAGTGGGTTTGCCTTACTTTCTTGAGAGGTGTTAGTAGCAATAGCTCATAATGGCTTCTGTATTGAAGTACTTAAAACAGGGGCATCCAGTCTTTTAACATTGTGACATGACTTTGTTGTCAGCATCCTGGGACTTATGTGGCCCATGTTGGACAACCTGAGTTTTAGAGCAAGATTTCTTTTAAAAAATGAGGCACATGTCTGCTTTTGTTTGTTTTACAGTCCCCAACATTTATTCACCTTTTGTATCAATTCCTGCTTACCTTTCATGGAATTAGCTCTGTTGAGTTGCTTGCTCTTTGTGGGGACTATGAATTAAGGTCCCTAGAACAGCCATGTGACCCAAACTAACCTCAACAGACCCCTGGGAATCTTTCTTAAAACTATTTATTGGCAACTTCCATAAATATAGACAATATACCATGATCAAAATTCCCTTTCACTACCCTCTGTTTTCCCCTCCCAACCTCCTCTGCACTGGATCTCTTCTTTCTAATTAGTCACTCTTCTTTTTTGGTGCCATCATTTTCCCCCTCCTCTTATACAGATCTTGTATAGGTAGCATCAGCCACTGTGAAGCCATGAATATCAAAGTCGCTTTGTGTCTGGATGACAGCATTCTAACCAGTCTTCCCCTTCCTTTGGCTTTTACATTCCCTTCATTATCTCTTCTGCAATAGACCCCGAGCCTTGGAGGGTGTGATAGAGATGTCTCATGTAGTGCTGAACACTCCATGGTCACTTCTCAGCACTTTGGTGAGTTTTGAGTCACCCCGGTAGTCACTGCCAACTGAAAAAAAGAAGCTCCTCTAACCAAAAGTGATGGCACAATATATGGGCATAAACATTAGTGTGAAGAAAGGGCAGTTTGGTGGGCATCCTATGCATTTAGCTAAACAGCAGTAGTCATTGCTCCCCTAGGGCTTACAGATCTCGAGGAATCCTGGGTAGAGTGTGTTACACACTGTTTACACACACAGCACTGCCTGGCATTAAGCCTTTATCCTTCCATCAACATCCATACGATATGTTTCTTCTTTGCCTGTGTCAGCCACATTTGTATCTGTTGCGTGCAATGAAATACACAATCAGATACAAGGCTCTAAATGTTTTCCCGCCCTTGCTATGCAGTCCTAGTGGGGATGAACTCAGTTGTTTTATATTTGCTAATGGGATAGATTGCCTGAAAGATTAAGTACTCATCTGAAGCCTGGACTGCCACTGAGAACTTTGTATAAAAGCTACCTTTTGGAATGCTTTCATTTTTATATTGTCTATTTTGGTGAGATCAGGACTAAAGGCCATTAGGTTTGCTTAATCTGAAAATCATATAATCTTCCCTTCAAGAGGGATTCCTTGGCTATTCAGCCTACTGTATTGTCTGTCTTAACAAGAATTCAAGTGGCTCACTATGCACTACTTGCTCTATCATCTTGCTAAAGTTTTTGTGTCATAAGAACCATCACCGAGCCTCTCCATCCCTGATGACGAAGCTAAAGCCACCCTTCACCAGGTGACTTCAGATGATGGGGACTTCATGGTTTGAATCAGATGTCCCCCATAAACTTATGTATCCTGAATGATGACTCCTTAGCTGATGGTACTTTGGGAAGTGAAACCTTGCTGGAGGAACTGTATTTATGGAGGATGGCTTAGAGGTGTTTCAGCCAGATCCTCTCTGCTGGACTCCTGCTCATTCTCCTGCTGCTATTTTTCACCTGCTGTTGCAGAGGTAATGTCTAGCCTCTACTCATGAATGACATGCTTTCCCCTGACTTCCCTTTGAGACTGTAAGTCAAAATAGAAAAAAAAAAAAAACCCCACAACTTTCCTCCCATAGCTGCTTTGGGACAGGTGCTTCCTCACAGGAACCAGAAGGTAACTACAACAGAAAGAACATGATAAAGGAAGGCCCAGGAACTTAACTAGAGCCCTGGCCACATGCTGATTCTCTCTCTCTTCCCCTTTCTCTGATCTTTACAGGTAAAAGAATACTCTAGCCTATTCTAGAATGGAGTCCAGTGGGAACACCATCCAGCACCAGCAGTGACATCTGTTTGAGAGAGCCATGCCTTTCCTGCCATCGCTCTGCTTCTGGTTGGCAGATGCAAACGCTCCCCTCTGAGAGTCTGGCTCCTGTAGAGCCTTACAAATGCTCTCGCTGCCATCTGGGTTCGCTTCCTTTTGGCATCAAGTGGATCTCACTTTTCTTTTTCAGCACATTTCGCCTCTGTCCCTGGTTCCTCTTAGCTTATATTACAGTGGAGCTCATGCGCGGTGCACAGTTTCATCCTTCCTTTTCTTTTCTGTGTACTGACTGTATGGTGGATACACCTTCAGCTCTCCCAATCACATCCACAAGTGTTTAAGGCTGCCTTTTATCACAAGAGTCCGCTTTGCTATTCCTCTCACATTTCATGCCTCGGTGGTTTTTTGCATGTTTTGCTTTGTATTACAACAGTCTTTGCAGACACACTCAGTCCTCATATCTACTGGGACATCACATTTTGCTAAGGTCAGAATTTTCCTTTCCGTGAAATTGTGCAGTTTTACTCTTTAAGATCGATCATATGCTTAGGGCCCAAGCTTAAAAACAAACAAACAAACAACAACATTCAAGCAACTTGCCTCCCTGACTTAAAAATATTCACTTGAAAATATCCACATGTCTACAGGGGCAATCCACAGATTTCCTGACCCATCCAGAAAGTGAATAAATATGAAGCTTAAAAGCCCATGATGTCTTCCCTACCCTTGGGCCATATCTAACAGCATCTATAACATATTTATCTTTGTAGAGTGTACATTTATGTCTTCATTTCCAGGGACGACTGAGCACTTTAAGTCAAGTATATGAAGCACTTTCATATTGGTGTTTTCCACAGTCTGACTTAGTTCAGCATAATTTTTGTTTTTATATCCCAGAGGCAGGAATCTATGTTTTCTTCTCATGTCTATACATCTATCTATTCCCACAATGAAGGTGGGAAAGCACCATTTTCTTGGAATGGCTGTGGGAGGTCACGATATTTAATCCCACGTGGAGATACGCATTGAGGCGGTAATAATCATACCTTCTCTTCCCAAGAACAGCTTTTCCTTTCTCTATGGTCCCTGAAGGTGTGGTCAACTCATCTCAATATTATTTTTATTTTACAACTCTGTCATTCATGCAAAGCATTGAGCTCTATTTCCCTCTGACCAAGATCATCCTTGTCAGGTAACCTACTTCTCTGAACTACTAATGGCCTTGGGTTCATTTGCACCTGTCCATCCCTGGATGCCTTATAGTAGACTATTCTTCTGCACTATTTTTCTACTAACATTGTAAGAAACAGTGGTTAATCTTGCCAAGAGGTGGGAGTGACATTTAGCCTTGGGCTCAATATAAAGAAGGGCATATACTACAGAGAAAAGTGCAGGGACAGCCCCTTGGAGGCAAGACTAAAAATATCCATCTGTCAGTTAAAAGCTATGGTGTGACTTACAGTCTGAGAGAAAAAAAAAAAAAAAAAAAACAGGGGAAAACCCTGAACTTTAAACATAGGGGAAAATACACAGATAAGACAGCCTTATGCCTTTTCTGGTAGCTCTCTTCCCATGAGTTTTCTATTGTCTGTGTAATTTGAATTCCTTTTTTTGTGCTTTATGAGCCTGTGCACAAGTTAGTTTCAGTAACCCTTATGTGACGTCCTGTTAGAAAGATCCTTGGTTTATTCAAAAGGCCCCTCACTAGCTACAAACCCCTCTGGTTTAATCATACTGCTGTGTACTCCCTGTTAGCACCTTTGCTTACAGATTTGATTTTCCCTTTCTCATCAATATTGGATACTTGTACATGAAGTTCAGTTTCAACTTTGAGTAACACAAATGGGATGTGCATAAATAACGGGATAAAATTAGAATGCATTTTAGAATAGTACTATGGTTTGTATATGACCTGAGTGAGTTCCTACATGATTCATGTATTAGAAGTTTGGTCCTCAGTTTTGTGATATGTCAGGCGGTATGGAATTGCTAATTGGTGGGGCTTAGCTGTCAAATAATTAGGTCATTGAGGGGATTGCCCTTAAGAAATTATTAAGAAATTGATACTGTTTTTATGAGACTCTGGATAATTCTTCTGAGAGGACTTTACAAAAGAGAGAGCCTGACCCCTAAATCACTCTCTCTCTGGCTTTCTGTCTCACCATGCGATCTCTTCTCCAGGAGCATGTTATTTAAGTTCTTTAGACCTTTTGCCTTACAACTATGAGCTAAATAAATTGATTTTGTTCAAATAAAATACCCAGCTTCATTTTGTTTTAGTATCAGAATGCTAACAAATGAGAACAGCCAATGTTGACAAGTGGATTAGGTTGTGTTGATGCCAGTTAAATAATCATCTATATTTCTTTACTGTCTTTAGGTTAGCTCCTATTGAAATTATGAGTTTCTCAATCCTGTTGGCGTATACTGACTTTATTTTTCCTCAATATTTAGAGTACATGTGGAAAGGGAACCTTCAAATCTGATACAAAACTAGTCTGATTTATGGTGAAGAATAATTTAATGGCTAACAATATGAACTCCTGTGTCAGATTGCCAGGATTAAAACCTGGACCCTCACAAGTTATGAAACCTTGATTAAGTTACCTAACCTTCTGTACCTCACTTTTATTTTTAAAACCACAATAGCAATGTAAATGTTCTCATTTTATTCTTAAGTGAAAGAGAGATGGAATAAAACACAAAAAGCATTATGACTGTCGCAGTCAGCCACACCACACGCTGCTGGGATGAATCTCCAAACCAAGCACTATTTGGGGGAGGAAAGTATTTATTGAAACTACAGATTGAGGGGAAGTTTTGTAACAGTGAAAAAGGCTGACCCTCTTTCACAGGTCAGAGCAGAGAGAGAAACCCATCACCTACACCACACAGAGAACAGCAAACAGGCAGGAGGGCCAAGGAGAGAACTTCTTTCCCTTTATATAGCCTTAGGGTGGGGTCTTACAACCCTTTCCCAGATATAATGGCTTCCTGAGTCTCTGGAATTTCCTTCCTGCACTGCCCATACAAGAAAGGATGTTTACTTCTAGCTTCTTTGATCTTCTTTACATTCTTGCCCCCTACTAAGAGGCTGCCTTCCTGTAAACATCCTCAGAGACCCACCCAAGATTACTTGAAAGGTCAAGTTGACATCAAAACTTAACCATCACAATGACATAGCAATTTCAAGTCATTTTGTCATTATTATTATTATTATTATTATTATTAATCTTCCACAGTATATGAAGAATGCCTGAAAGGCTAGACATTAATTTTCTAGGACAAAGGGCAAAGTTGAGAATGGTCAATCAAAAATTGATACCCATTCTTCTCTAAGGTGCCACCAAATAGTGGACTATAAACTGTGGGGAGTTACATTGCCTTCTTGGGAGAGTGCTGTAACTGAGAGATAATTAAATGATCTGGTTCTTGGGAAGAAGGTTTCTCACATTGTGTGTATTACAGGAAACTCACTGCAGGTGCTTCAGGTAGGGATGAAGGCCCCAGTACCTGCTCTGCTAGACTATTCACCTAACCTTCCAATCATAACTGTAAGCCATTAATATCCACTCTTACATCAGCTTATTTCACATTGATCTGAACAAATGCCAGGCCAGAATCAACTTATGGAAGGAAAGGGGTTTGATTTTATTACAATTTTGAGAGGAAGTCTCATGGTGGGGAAAACAAGGCAGGAGCAGGTACCAGAACATCTCCTCTTCAAGTCAGCAGCTGGGAAATGGAAGAGCAGCACCTGGGGGTAGGTTATAGTACGTCAAGGCTTGCTCCCAGTCACCCACTTTCTCCAGCAAGGCTCTACCTCTGAAAGCTTCTCCAACCTTCCCAAAATGTGCCACCAGCTGGGGACTAAGTGATCAAACATATGAGTTTATGGAAGACATTTCATATTAAACCACAACCTTAGTATTCTTTTACATTATCCCAGGACTTAAAGGACTATTGGAATGTATTATTCAGGGTTCTCTAGAGGAAACAGGGTTGATAAAAAAGGGGAATTTATTGGGGGAGCTTACAACAGTCTAATGATGAAGGAACCAGTGGCTGTTCAGTCCACATGGCAGGGTGTCTCAGTAGTCCCAATCCAGCACTGAAGGTCTGAAGGCTCCCTGGGGAGCCACTGGTCGTTAGTCCACAGTGTAAGGCCAGGGAAACTGGGTTCCCATATTGAGATAGGAGAGCAGGATGTGAGTGCAAGTCATGACAAGCACCAGCAGAAGTTGGAAGGAAGGATGAAGCTTTCCTTGCCCTCAAGCTTCCTTATATCCAGTCCCCTTCCGGAAGGCCCTCTCTCTGGGGGAAGGGCTCATTCTGGAGAAGGGACCTCCTCCTTTCCTCAGTCCTTTCTGCAGGCAAGTTTAGAGACCCACCCAAGATTACTGTGGATTACTAAAAAAGTCAAGTTGACAATAAACCATCACAGGAACTGTGAAGGAAGCTTTAATATTGAAAATGTATTCTTAGCCAAAGTGAGGGCTAAGTACTGAACTCTTGGAGATGACAAGTACAGTTAACCATTGAAGGTAATCTGTGTGTGTGTGTGTGTGTGTGTGTGTGTGTGTGTGTGTGTGTGTACGCGCGCGCTTGCATATCCATGCATGTGTTTTGGTAATAGGTAAGAGGACAGTTGAGTGATATATTTCTTGGGACAAAACTGGTGGTGTAAATTTCTTAGAATTATGAGTTTTTCTTTTTCTTCTCCATGAATGAGTTGTCATTTTCCCAACAAGCTACTGATTAAAATTTTATTATACCTGGACTTTTGGATTGCTTATACTATTGTGACAGTCAGGTGTGTGTAGGGACCACCCCTCCCCTTCCTGCCCCTCCCCTTGAATGGGAGGTGTCTAGTTAGAGCTACAACCTAGGTGCTAAAACTGATTGGTCAAATATAAACCAATCAGCTGTCTCTCTGACTCACCTGGGGAGGACTTAAAACTAGCTTCCCTAGAGGAAGTAGCCCTCTTTTTTCCCACACATGGCAATGGAGTAGGACGACTGCTGACCCAGGCCTCAGTGAGGTAAGGCCTGTACCCCTACCCCAGCTGATGGCTGGGGTAGGGGGACAGGCTCCAGACCTTTCTCTCATGAACCTCTCTTTTTCATAAAGGGAGCTTTCTGTTATCTTTTCTTGGTCTGTTTATTTAAATAATAAAAGCTCTGTGAACTCTCTGACACGTGTTTTCCCCACACTGGTGGCAGGAAAACTCTATGACTTCCCACATCCAATTTCCCCATCCAACTCCCTTTTCCTAATCTACTAAATTTGAATAAATGTGTAATTAAAATTTAATTCTGTCCCTGTGTACAATTCTTTGGCATTAGAGGACAAGAACTCGGAGTAGGAGGAGGGGGAAGGGAGGATTCCAAAACTCTCTCTCTCTCCCCTCGTTGCTTACAATTATTAATTAGCAGCAACCCGTATCAATATGTCTTCCATTAAAAAAAAATCACTTGGCATTTTTTTCCTTTTCTTCTCTTCTACCCAGAGCTTAATGCCATTTTCCCTTTATGGGAGGAAAATCTAGAGGCTGTCAGCACTCAGTTCTGCTCTGAATGGCAGTGGGTAGCAATGAAGGAGGAGGTTTGGGACTGTCTCAGCCTCACCTTTGAAGCTCACATGCTCCTGACCTTACAGAAGCTGCCCACAAACCAGGGCAGATTTGTCAGCAGTTAGAGCCTCCCAGCTGTTTCTGGCCCTTCTGCCTCCAGGCAGTGACAGAAACCCTACAGAGACAGCCTCCTTGGTGGATTTCTTCATTTTGCTTTCTGCCTGGAGGCTTAGATTTGCAGCTTTACCCTGAAGCAAGGTCAGTCAGTACTTCATGTTGCACTGAAATTGGGAGGTTGATCTTGTCTGTCCATCCAAATCTCAATTTAATTTTACTTTTCCTCTAGGTAATTCCAGTTGTGTTCCATGCTAGTACAAAGGGAAAATTAAGCACTGCCCATGTCCTTTGTCCCACCTACTCTCAGGTCAAAATGCATGCAATGCTGAAGCTCTCCTCAGACATTGGTTTTTCAAAACTGAAGTCTGTGATCTGCTGCCCGTGACCTCTGAGCACTGGAAACAGACTTAGTGAGAGTGAAAGTGGCCTTCTTGCAAAACCTTGAACCTAATTATATTGAAGGAAAGAGGACCAGAGAGCCAGGCTCATCTGAAAACAGCTGTCTGCATGACACTCGTCCCCATTTCTGAGAGAGCTTATCAGTCCTTCTCCTCAGATGATCATAATGGCTTCATCATGATTTTCCATAATCCTATGATACTTTTCCCCCCATAAAGTGATGGGTTCTTAATCCGATCATTTCGTTTGGTTTGTATTCAAGGGAGGAATATGGTATTATAAAATCAGACTTTGGAGGCCTCTAAGAACTAAAAGTGAATTAAATGCATTAAAAGTTTATAATGAAACCTTCTGGGAAGAATGCCAAATAATTTATGTAGATACTCTACCATTAGGATGTGGAAAATAACTTCCTAATCTTTTAAAGTGTAAATGGCACATGGTGACTTCCTTCCAATGAATACATTAAGGAAAGGGAGGGGGAAAATGTGACTTTAGAGACACCTGGCAATGCTACCTCAGCTCAAGGATTTAAGTCAGCATCAACCGTCATGAATCAGGTAACATGATGGAAAAGACATGTCACCTCTCTGAGCTTCCTTCCCTAACCCCACAACTCCAGACAAATTCCAATGAAGGGTCATCTTCCAAAAAAAGATCAAAGTCTTCAAAAACAAAGAATGTCTGAGAAACTGTCACAGACGATGGGGATTTTAGACAGACATGACAACCCAGTGTCACCTGGCATTTTGGGTGAGATTCTGGACAAAGGATATTAGGTGAGAGCTAAGGAGAGCTGAATAAACTATATGGGCTTTAGATGACATATATGTATACATACATGTATATATATCATATACATATAAAATAGCATATTGCTTATTGCTTTATATCTCAACTGATTTAATTCTCACAGTGAAACCATGCCTTTGTTACAGGATGGCATATATGCCATGAGGCCTACTCTCCTAAACCTGTGCTCAGAGAGGTGTGGTGGTGTGAAATCAGATATCCCCTAAACTCATGTGTTCTGAAGGTTTGATCCCTAGCTGGTAGCACTTTGGGAAGTGGTGCCTTGCAGGAGGAGGTGTGTTGCTGGGGACTGGTTTATGAGTGTTACAACCACCTTTGCTATTATAAATCCACTTTGCCACATAATGTCACATATTCACAGGACTCAGGGATTAGGGCAAAGATATCTTTGAAGGAGTGACAAATGTGGTTATCTTTAAAAGGAATATTCTTGGCTGCTTGACATTATATGTTACCACCATCTACTGTCTTCTGACACTCCCGTGACATGTGAACACACAGGTGTGCTGGTGTGTGCTCCTTTCAGGACAGAGGAGCCCTGATCTAATCACTGGGATCCAGGACCACAGTGGGCCTTTTTCTCAGAGGTGGTGCCACTGTGCATTGAAGTGGTCACAACCTAAGGAAAGGGCTCTATTTGCAGTGAGAGTGTTCTGTCTGCACCTCCAGCACTCTTTTCTCTTGATTTCTTTCCTTGCAGGTGGGACTAGAATCAAGTTTCAGCTTGAGGAAGGAGCAAGAGATTTCAAAGCACATGGGTTTTAGCAGTGAGACTACCTGGTTTTCTATCCACACTGATTCTCAGTGGGTATGCTTTGCATAGCTGGCTGCCCTGTCTTTGTTCTCAATCCTCATCTGTGGAATGGTTAATCAGGTATTGTCTTCCATAGGGGTAAAAATGAGATCATTCCCAGAATGCACTCAGCAAAGTGCCCAGCAGCTAGAAAGTATTTCTCCCTTTATGCACTTGATTTACACTTCAACCTGCTTTGAATGTTTGTTCAGATCACACCTTCTCAATGAACTTTCCTCCAAACATCTTATTTAACACTCCACTTGTGGTGGCTTGAATTGGATGGCTCCCATAAACTTACATGTTCTGAATGCTTGGTCCGGGGGGGGGGGCAGTTTGGGTGGAGGTGGAGTCTTGCTGGAGAATGTGTGTTTCTGGGGGGTGAGCTTAGGGGTGTTATACTCCAGCTCCCCCTTGCCAGAACCTGGCTCACTCTCTTGATGCTGTTTTCCACCTGCTTTGGTAGGAGGTGATGTCCAGCCTCTTCCCCTGCCATCATGAAGCTACGGTAAGCCAACATAAATTGCTTTTCCCATCAGTTGCTTTTAGTTGGGTGTTTTGTCCCAAAAAAGAGAAGTAACTACACCACCAGTCTATCCCTAATCTATTGGACCTCATCATGTCCTTGGCCATTCTGATATGTCTGCTTTGCTTCGTTCATCTTCATTCTCTTGGGATTATGCAATGTTCTGATAGATTGCAGCTCTTTTCTTTGGTGTTGATCATGTATGTGACTGTGTGCATGCATGCTACAGGTCGTGTGTGGAAATGAGAGGACAGTTTTTGGGTATCAGTCCTCACCTTCCTTCTCATTTAAGGCAGGGTCCCTTGTTTATTCCTTAGTTCAAGCTGGCCTTTGAGCTTCCTGCAGATTCTATCTCCACTTCCCTTGTCACTGTAGACATGATGGGGTTGCAGTTGTTCACTATAGAGTCAAGCTTTTATGTGGGTTCTGGGGATCAAGCTCAGGTATATATTTACAAGGTAAGTGATTTGTCTTCCGAACCATATGGCCCCATAATTAGCTTTTCAAAATGTTTTTATTTATTTTCGGAAACACACACACACACACACACACACACAGAGAGAGAGAGAGAGAGAGAGAGAGAGAGAGAGAGAGAGAGAGAGAGAGAGAGAGAATGGGCACACCAGGACCTCTTTGCACTGTAAACGAACAGACACATGTGCTGCCACTTTGTGCATCTGGCTTTACCTGGGTATATGGGGATCAAACCCTTGCCATCAGGTTTTATATGCAAGCTCCGTTAACCACTGAGCATTGTCTCCAGCCCCCCATAATTACTTTGTAATGTAGTTATACTATAGAAATGGAATAGGGTCTGGTAAAGGAGAAAACTAGTCTTCATGGAAACTTTGTTTTTCCTTTCAGAGTTTAAAAATAAACAAACAAACAACAACAACAAAAGAACACCATCCTCTAAGCTAAATTCATCCCTTTGGAGTCTTGGTTGAAATTTCTACTAAGCTTTAATTTATACGTCAAATCGCCCCCACATGTTAAATACTAGAAAAATATCTAATGGCTTGGAAATGTCTTTTCTGTTTTTTAAATCCAATCTCTTCATTACAATGGTCACCTGTAAACACAGATTATAGTCACATTATAGAAGACTAGTTTGGGGCTTGATTTGAATTAAAGATGAAAGTAAGTTTGCTTCTTTCTCCTTGGCCTGTCATCTGGGGAGGTTATCTGTTTGAAGCCATAAAAATTCTAACAGTCATGTAAATTCTTTCAGAGTTAAGGTTCTGTTCTTTGGGTATTCTCCTTACAGCACTATAAACTTCTTCCTCAC
The DNA here is from genome assembly GCA_004024765.1 of Zapus hudsonius. Classification (NCBI taxonomy): domain Eukaryota; kingdom Metazoa; phylum Chordata; class Mammalia; order Rodentia; family Dipodidae; genus Zapus; species Zapus hudsonius. Next base: position 16,657 of record PVHP010017082.1, read on the forward strand.
AGTTAAATGCAGGCACCAACTCCTCCATCTCTTTCTACATGATTATATCTTTATCAGATGTTACTAATATAGCACCATCTGCTGCCCTATTTTTGTCTTCTAGTATATCATATAGAAACCTACTTCCTTCTCTATGTCCACCATAGCTCCAACTGTTTTCTTCTCATAATACCCTTTTCCTGGAAAATCTCTCCAAAGTTAAATCTTATTCAATCTATAGATCTTATGAATACATTGAAGTTTAATCTAAACTTTAAATCACCTGGTCCCATAGGAAATTAATACCAAATAAGTATTTGTGTACTCCTTCCTCTGACAATCCCTTTGATGTTTCCTATAACTTTGGGGGCTGAGTTCAAGTATGATATATTTATTGGAATATTGGTCAATCTTCCTTAGACTTTCTGAATGACAATCTATTTAAAAGGCTTTCCCCATCTTCCCAACAAACTGTAGTCTACCTTTCGTACAATGACTCCACTCATATTATACTGATTTTGACAATCTTACTGTCTACTTATACTTTTCTCTTTCATTGTATTCATGTGTAGTGCTTTATAATATAGGCTTTATCAAATCATTTTTTACATGATAAATAAATACCTTGTGACTTTGTATTGCCTTCTATGTTTCCTACAAGTTCAACTCCTTCATTCCTAACCATGGCCACCCCTAAGAACAGATTATAGATACATTATGAATGAGTACATTATATGGCTTGTTAGTGACCAGATCAACAGATCCAGAGATGACAGCCAGTGAAAATATAGTTTATGTTCCCAGAGTAGAAGGCATGTCATGCCATTGGGTCAGTTTGAGGTGGAAGAAGTGAAAAGAAAGCATATGGAAGCACCATTATTGGGATGTCTGCGACAGGAGTGGGTGAGGAATAGCAGGAAGTTTAGGACTTCCCACTTGAATAAATAGTGCAACAGCTGTATCTAGTTGTCGTGATCTTGGGTGATTAAAGCACCCTATACCAATAATGGTCTGGATTATAAGAGTTGAGTGAAGCAGGAAGTGTGGAGTTCAATCTTGTTGGCTTGCATGAGGATGGTGCACTTCTAGGAGAGTCTTTCATTGTGTCAAGGGAGTGGCTAAGGTTAGTGTCGTAGTCAGCCACACACTGCTGGGATGAATCTCCAAACCAGGCACAGTTTGGAGAGGAAAGTATTTATTGAAGTAAAGGATCCAGGGAAGTTCCAGAAGGGTGAAAGAGGCTGAACCCCCTTCACAGATCCAAGCAGAGAGGGAAACCCATCACCAACACCTCAAGCAAGCACACTCCAACTCTAACTAACTAGCAAACAGCAGGAAATCCAGACTTGTGCTCCGAATGCTCTTTGCATATCTGTAGCTGGAATTTCACATCCACCCCAGAATCACCTAGGGAGCCTAGGATCCAACCTAGGTGACACCTCCTAAAGCCAGAAGGCTGGAGAAAACCTTTAATACACTATTAATATATTGGGGGACATTTAATCAAACTACCACAATTAGTAAGGCCCAAATGTAAAAGCATAGATAATACAATGAAAAAAATTTCTCATTTGACTACAAAAAATGCTGCTTTAATCAAAGAGGAGACAGTCATTGTATATCATTAGTCAGTAATGCTCTTTGAGGCAGGGTCTCTATCTTACTTCTGTGCTTTACACAATGATTGGTAATAAGCCTTATAAATAGTCAGTGTGGATGACTATTTCTCATGGGGTAGAATCTCAATGCACCTCAGTAAGAACCTTGGCCCCTTAGCTAAATCCTTAATTTGGTGACATTTTTAAGAAAATAAAGATGTCTGACAAGTAATTAAACATAGACAAGAAAATTACGCTACAAATATTTGCTTGACTCAACCAAACATTCTAAATAACCAAATGTATCTTAGTTTGTTTTACATATTATGTTCTAAGCTCTCTTTGTGTTTTCAACTATACACTTAATGCCTTAAAAAAGGGTTAAGCAAATGTAATGTGTTGTATTCAAGAAAGGTGGAAAAGTGAGATGAATTAAGTTGTTTATATAAAAGCCAAATAAATCCAAGACACGGAAATAGCTAAGTGCATCACGAGTTCCCACACAGTGCAGGCTTTGAGAGGGCAGCTACATTATCTTGCCTGGAGAACGGTGGAAAGTCTGATTGATGATGCTGGCTTGTGTGTTCTGCTTGCTCTTTGATTTTCACCAAGTGGGATCAGTCCAGGAGAGAGAAAGTGAGAAATGGACTCATAGAATTTCAGCTGAGGAAAGGTTCCTGGAGGTTGTCTGGTTCAATCTCCAACTTGTGGCTGGTGTCCTTCCAAAGTGCTACCGACATATGTCTTTTGTGGAGCATCCCACAGAGAGAGATGATTGCTCTCTAGGGAGATCCCATTTCACTTTAGGAAGGAGCTAATTATTAGAAAATCCTTCTTTTATTGAGTTGAAATATGCTCCCTGTAACTTTTATCCAATGGAGCTAGCTCATTTTATAGTATTGAGTAACACAGAAACGATTCAATTCATTTTTGTTACAGTTGTCCACACCAGCTGAAGCCCACTATAGTGTCTTTTGTCAACCTTTCTTACTAGTTAAGACAGAAATGTCCACTCCTAGCAAAACAATTCCAAAACAATGTATTGACTTCCTCCATTTCAAATTCCTATCATGCCAATTAACATATCCATTTCTCTCTTCTGTGCCTTGTGATGGATTTAATTGAGTTTTTTTTCCCCCAACCTGGCTTCTTATTCTTCTAGTCTCCTTTCTCTAGATCCATGCTAGATCTCTAGTGGGTCCTAAAATGAGTTGAAAAATAGAATCAGGAGGTGTTATGTTCTCTTTTCAAAAACATAGAATAATTATGCATCTTTAAAGAATACAGTATGATAATTCATATGCATATACCAGGTTAACTAGGATCTCGATTTTCTTAAAATGTTCAATTTTTATATGGTTTGGAAACTTTAAACTCCTTTTTCCTAGTTTTTTATAAAATACATAATTTTCAGTGATGTATCATAACCCCACTATGCTAAAGAGCTTACTTGCTCTTCTTATATAGCATACTTGGTAACTTCTATAGAGCCTCCCTCTTTCCCAGCTGCTATAGGACTGTGGTACTTCCTCCATCTGAACTCTGGGTAATATGAGATGATTGATTGATCTTGCTTATGCCTGTGTAGTTCTAAGAAGGTAACTTCAAATTACAACTTGTTGGATATGAGGACTCCAACACTCATGACTTACAGAATGCAAAGTTAACTATGGTCTGGAGGACTTGTGTTTTTCAACAAAGGATACAAATCCCTTCACTCCCAATGCTGTGTGGAGTACTTGGCTTAGAGTCTTGCTACATTTTATCAAGTTACTTTTCTTTTCCTCACTTTTTTCCCAAGTCCTTAAGAATTCTTTATGATTATTTGTTAGGGAGAATTTGTCATATTTCATTTGATAAGTGTGGATTTTATTTATTTTTTATATTTGCAGTTTTTGATTTTCACTTTTATTTGTTGCTGTTATAATAAAATGAATAAACCATATCAAAGAGGGCCTTTCACAGCCCAATGCTGACAGTCTGTCACCAAAATAGGATATCAGATGGCCACCGAACAGTGTTTGTCTCAACCAAACCACCAGGTTATTAATTTTTGATGAGAAACTTTTAAAACTTTTTTTTATTTAATGAGAGAGCCAAGATCCAGAATGTCAGGTCTGCCATGTGGGTCCTCTCTTCAGATGCACATGGATACTTTAATCAATGTCATTTAGCTTCCAATGAGTTGCTCTTTGTGAAAACGTGTAACAGTGCTACTTACTAGCCAGCAAATATTTCTTCCCTGTAGGGTGTCCGAAAGGCCTGTGTCACAGTGATGATATGAATTGACTATGCCATGTCTTACCACATTTCCTTCAAGGAAAGAGAAGTGAATGTATCTTGTCATAATGAGCCCATGATTGTTCCCAAGATCGGCCATCTTCTTTCTTAAATGACCGCTATTTATTCTATGGAGACACAAGGCAATTGCATTCCTTGGGCTAGTTTCTGACTTTTTAGAATTTTTTATTTTGAACTTTTATTTTAATTTGGTGCTTTTGTGCTATTTCAATTTCTGAAAGACAGTAACCTTTTGTACCATGATTTAACTTATTGTGGATTGGAAGGTCATTTATTCAGCTATTGAAGTGGCACTCAGATTTCTAAGCAGCACAAGAAAAATGCCCATATGCTAAAATAGCGTGGAGTAGAAATCTCTGTGCTGTGGGCAGTATTTCATATATATTTTGTCCAACCTTACTGTCATAGCTTACATCTGGCTACTGAGTAAGCATCTGAAGTAATATTAGTGCAACCAAGGTACAGACTCTTAAATGATATTAGTTCCAATTCAACTTTAAATAGAAACATGTGGAGAATGACTCTCACCTCAGGCAGCACAATTTTAGAATTTTGAGTTTTTGATGAGCAACACCTACTTATTCTAATGTTTCTGGCTTTGTTTCATTATTGGAATAAGTTATGATATAGAGTTAGATGTAAATTTTTCTGGCATATCTTCCCTATCATAGACTCACTTTTATTCTTGGAGATACTGAAAATCTGCTTTGGGGGGTATTTATAGATCTTTCTACTTCCTTCTCCTTTTCAGACTTCCTAGAATAAAAATTAGGATTCAGCATGGTTCTCAGGAAAAGAGCCATTTCAGCCACAGATGGTTGCAACTTTTCTAAAAGGAATAGACATAGATTTTCCTCTCTTTTCAGGCTATTCTTCATCCCACACCCTATTCTATACCATTTTAATTTGCTGTGGCTGATTAAATAATAATTTAAATTATTATTGAAGAATAGAGATATTTTCAGTTAGAAAAGTACAAAATGTTAAGAAGAAATTAATGCTTGCCAGAGGAACATATTTCTTAAGTAAAATATTTAAAGATTTTGGCCACAATGTTAGAGAAATTCCTTTATTGAGGGTCTTAATATCATTAGAACTGGAAATATTTTTATTGAAGAGTATATTGGATATTGGATGGTTGTACCCACATCTTTGAGTTACTAGATGGGTATGTCATGACTTAGAAGTGTGTGTGTGTGTGTGTGTGTGTGTGTGTGTGTGTGTGTGCGCGCGCGCGCGCACAAACATATTTGTTTGGACAAGTCCTGTTCTGTGATGGCATGTATTCATTCCTACATCTAATTTTATATTCCATATTTTCTTATGAATACTCAATTCTTTCCACAAGAAAACTACAAGGATCCCCAGAATTTGTTAACCGTGAAGCTGTTGAGAGAGGCGGATGTTTTATCTTCAACAATTCATCAAGTGTTGACAAAGGTTAATAATTACAGCCTGCTCTGCAGGCCCGATAGTGGTGAATGTCTTGCCACCCTGGGCTCCCTCTGGAAGGGCTTCTCTATGGCAGTAGGTTAGCTAGGTCTGAGAGGCACAACTCACTCCTTCACTGAGTCACAGTGACAAATCTGGGACACCACATGCTCTTGTCCCCTTTCTTTCACTGCTAACAGATTTCAAGAATTGGCAAAATGACCAGACCAATCTCCTCAGCATATTTGGTTAGAATAATGCAATAATCAATGGTCGAACACTCAGAGAAAATAAATCCAAGGTAAAGTACTGTTATTTTTATGCTTTCTGACTCATGTGGCTCATTTAGGGGCTCAATTCTTGTTTTTTGACACAGTTGGATGAGGAACAATTAACTTGGCCATCACATTCCAAGTAATTACTGATTACCCCATACCCTCTCACAAACTACGTTGCATAGAAAATAAAATCAAACAGTGACCTGTGGGTGGTTTCTGGTGTTTGTAGTTACAAACTGCTGCATCTCAGAACCCTTTATGCCCGTGGGGCTGAGCTCTCCCCAGACAGCGATGATGGACAGTATTCAGTAGTGCTTGGTTTAGGGAAGGAGGCCCTGAGGCCCTTCGGCATCACTTCAGGAATGGACTCTAATTGCCTATACAAGAGAGCAATTAATTCATTGGCTAGCTTGGCAACAGAAGCTTCCAGAGCTGACTTTTCTGTCAGAATAAACCATACCCTATCTACCCTTGTCTTCTCTCTGAATGGCAAATCTGTGGAGAGCCAGAAGAAATTAGGGAACAAGACTGAACTCCCCCACAAGTGAAGTCTTTATGCTTTCCTCTTTGATAGACAGTCAGTCTCCTGGATAAATACCAAGAAGGCGGAGGAGACTGACCTGTTGGTCAGGGGTAATATGGCTGTCCTGGAGGAATATGGCTGGCCTTTACCCATGACTCCTTCTTTACCTCCCTGCTTTCTTCCCTTCATAAATATTGACTGAGTCTCTCTGTATGTTAATCACTATCATGGGTTTGGAGAGTGACCCAGCCTTTCTTTGCTCTGGACAGGCTTAGCTTAGGGGTTAGAGCTCCAGATACTGAATGGTCATGAAAACTCCTCAAGCCAAGTGGCTTTGGAATTCATTGTCTGGCTACCCTCAGCAATTGGTTAGTATAGACACAGCAGAAGAGAAGAAAGATTTTATTTTTAAAAAGTAATGCATAATGGTTCCAAAGCTGGGAGGGGTCCTGAGTGGGTAACCACTTGGTCAAGTGGAGCAGGGGTCCTTACACCCTAAGGGATATAAGTTAGGCATCAAGTCCAGATGGATTGGATTGGCTACTTTACATGTACATAGGGGCTGGTGATAAGTTGATAAATTAAACAAAGGAGTGTGGGTTTCCACCAAAAAGTTCCAAGGAGAAAGAACCAAGAAGTAAAACAAAGAAAGAGGCTGGTGGTCAGCCAACATTTTGGTGAGTCCTTATGAGTCAGTGATTTTAGTCCCTGGGCTCCTTTTTCTAGACTTATCGATTAGCAATATATAATTTTTTAAAAATAAAATCTCCATGTTCATTAGCTCTGTCAGAATATACAGATATGTTTATTCCTGTTGGGTCTGTAACCCTGACTAGCTACCTACAAAGTAGAGGCTATTTTACTCCTGTTCCCATAATATAACATTAGATGGTTATTATTGTCTAGGAGATGAAGACGTTAATAAGGTGCACTTGTGGAGCTCGCGTTCTCTGCATCATGGCTGGTACTTCCTCGGCTCTCTTCTATCACTCCAATACAAGTTCACTGAAAAGAGAGATGCTGATTTTAATATGGGAAGAGAGGGTTACAAGAATCGTTGGAGAAGTCAGGAAAAGAGAGAAGTCCAAGGGGAAATAAGGCATTAATAGCTTTAAAGCAACACATTTAGAGGTTGGCTGCTATTGTGTTAAAACCATTAGACACGATTAACACTCTGGCAACTCAGTAAATAAGAGCTTTAGTTGCTTTGAAAGAACTCTGTATGGTGGGTGGAGAGAGCAGAATGAGAAGCATAATTGGAGGGTAGGTGGAGAGGCAGGAGGGCACTTTCAAAGTGTTTACTTGGGGGCCTATTTTCTTCAAAAGCAACCCAGCCAGTTCACCCTTCCTTTGTTACATGCCCAATGATGCTTTATTCTTGTTCCATAATTGAGGGAGATTATAGTTTAGAAGTAATATTTAAAAATGGATTATCTAAATGTATACTGCTTATTATGTTGGCTCAGTACACTATGTGTATAGGTTGTAAAGTATTTTAAGGATTAGGTTGCAATTAATTTTTTATCGCTTTAGTTTCTTATGCTTTCTCTCTGTATTCTGTTGCCTATAGTATTTTCAAGTAGAAATTTTCTAAAGATACCTGAGTAATTTTACCCCATAACTGAGAAATATCTGTTGGTCTAACTCATATAGGAATAGCTCAAATCAAGATCCAGCTACAGTGGGGAAAAGGGATGGTTTTCCTTGACAAAATTCTTTCCATATATATATATATATATATATATATATATATATATATATATATATATATATATATATATATATACACACACACACACACATTATAAGGATATGATAAGATTGTAAGGTTACAAGAACTACTTTTCTGATTAAAATATTTTATTCATTTCTTTGCAGAGAGAGAGAGAGAGAGAGAGAGAGAGGTCATACTATGATCTCTTGTCAAAGCAAACACACTTCAGATGCAAGCCTTTACATGGGTATTAGGGATTTGAATGAACCTGGGCTGGCAGGGTTTTCGTACAAGTGACTTTAACTCATGAGCTATCTCCCCAGACCTGATTTTTTTTTTTTTTGAGACAAGGTCCCATGTGCCACATGCTAGCTTCCAACTTTCAACATAGTGTGGCTTGAGCTTGAACTGTTGATCCTCCTACCTGCACTTTCAGAGTGCTGAGATTATAGGTGTGACCCCACCATGCCCATATTGAGCTAGCTTTTTAAACTTAACTTTTAAAATTAAGACCTCAGAGTTAAGTGGTGGTTGAAATTACCTTCATAAAAATCTAAATTATAAGTAGGGCTATACATTGCAGATAGTAAATATTTACATCAGTTGAGAGAGGTTTCTTCACCAAGATATTTTACACTATAATATACTAAAATATTTTACTAAAATAAAGGCTTCATAGGATTCATGTCACAGTCTAATGGTGAATTATTTGTGTACATGTGTGTGTTGTATGTGCATGTTTATATGTGTGGGTGCACAGGTGAGTGCGTCGGTGTGTGTGCTCATGTGTGACTTACATGTGGAGGCAGAGGTCAATGTTAGGTGTTCTTCTGAGTTGTATACCATCTTAACTTTACTTTTTTATTTTTTGGCAGGGTCTTGCTCTAGCCCAGGCTGACCTGGAATTCACTTTGTAGTCTCAAGTTGGATTTGAACTCATGGCAATCCTCCTACCTCTGCCTCCCAAATGCTGGGATTAATTTTATTAAGGCATGTATTTAATTTTACATTTTTATTTGAGACAAGATCTTGTATTGAACTTTAGGGGTCATGTATTGAACACTGAGTCACATGCTCTCATGAGGGAGTGAAGATAAAAAAAATAAATCTCTTCATTCTTTGTGTTCCGGTTTGTGTTGACTTAGTACAATGAATCACCACTCCTTGTATGACTTACATGAGATTCACAGATGCCTTAAAAAATAAGTTATAGGGTTGGGGAGATGGCTTAGTGGAGAAAGCATTTGCTATCCAACTCTGAGTACCCAAGTTCAAATCTCAGACTTCATGTAAAAGCTGGGAGCTGTAGTGGGTTTCTGCAATCCCAACTACCTAAGGCCAGGAGGGAGATGGTCATGGCAGTGAGGAGAAAGACAAGGGCCCACCCAAACGTTTTCCTATGATCTCTGTACCTGGAGGGAGGCATGTATGTGCACTCACACACTAAATAAATAAATAAATAAATAAATAAATAAATAAATAAATAAACCAATCATTTAAAAATAGGCTTTAGGATAGACCTCAGACATCAAGGTTCTATTTTCAGCTTATATTATTTGGGACCAAATCCCTGAGGCTTATGGAATGAAATGACATGAATTTGCTAAGTCAATGATTTGAAGTTCCCATTCTGAGATTTGGGTAGATAGAAGTGAGAAATGTAGTAATCTGAAATTCTCTGTGCTGTTATTTTCCAATAACTAGGTTACATAGGAAGTAGTATTTTCTCTGTGCTCATGTACTTTGGTACTTCTTTGAAATACTGGTGTTCTGCTGAGGTGTGGGGGGGTCCTACTTCTATCCTCTAAGATTTTGTTGCTAGAACCTGTGAGTTAAACTGACAAAACTCAGTCTCCCTTGAAAAAATGCCATTTTATTTTTAATGTTGTGTCCACAGAGGTTACACACACACACACACACACACACACACACACACACACACACACACACACGAATGAAAGCCAAGGTGTTGAGACTCTGGGGCTTATATGTACAATCTTAACCGAAGGGAATGAATTTATAAAAGGATTAAACAGAAAGGAGTGGATGCTCTTAGTGACACTAAACTGTAGGAAGGGGTCATGGTTTGATCCAGGTGTCCCCCACAAACAAATGAATGTGTTCTGATTGATTGATCCTCAGCTGATGGCAGTTTGGGTTTTACAACCTTGATGAAGCTGTGTTGTCAGGGGCGGGCTTATGGGGGTTATAAACCAGCTTCTTCTTGCCAGTATTTGGCACACCTTCCTGCCGCTCTTTGCAGTGCTGTGGCAGAGGTGATGTCCACCCCTCTGCTCATGCCATCGTTTTCCCTGCCAGGACGGAATCTCTCCTCGAGTTCGTAAGCCAAATAAACCCATTCCTCCACAAGCTGCTTTTGTTTGGGTTCTTTTTGTGTAGCAACTAGAAAGCTGACCACAACAGAAGGAGACTAGAGAAAATGTGGGGAATAGTAGTTGTTTGCAGATAACAACTGCTCTCTTCTTGGTATGGGAAAGGGACATGACATGTACAAACGAGAGGAGATATCCTGATTCTGAGCAGAAAGAGGAAAGCAGAGATGTGCCTGCTAGCTTTCCTGTTTTCAATTAAAAATGATTTTTTTGGGCTGGAGAGATTGCTCAGTGGTTAAAGGAGCTTACTTGCAAAGCCTGATGGCCTGGATCAGTCCCCCCAGTACCCATATAAAGCCAGATGCACAAAGTGTCACATTGCATCTGGTGTTGTTTGCAGTGGCAAAAGTCCCTGGGAGTACCCATACTGTCTCTTCCTCTCTGTCTCTCTCTTAAATAAATAAATCAATAAATAAAACTATTATTTTTTAAATGATTCTCATGAAATCTGGTGACATTTACAATTCTCATGCAGCAGAAGAGTATTTTGGGATGGCTGATCTGATCCCCTTCCCTGTTAATTTCCTTATCCAACAGTTTTTTTGATATACATATTTATATAGCAGACAACATAGGAGCATAAACAGTTATATTGTAGGAGTAGAACAGCTTTGGGACACTCATGCAGTCCTTAGTCATGAGGATCAGGTAAACAGGGACACAGCACAACCTCCTCTTACTTCCATCCCACTGTTAAAGCAGGAAGAAAGTGCCCTTACTTTGCAGAGTGTTCATGAAGCTGTTACCTCTATCCCATTGGGCTTAATTCTGTTTTTAATGAGCTGTACATCTGTGTCCCTGGCTGGCTGCCCTCCACTCGGTGGGAAGAAGCAAGGGAGGCTGAATTCCTCCTTATCTGAGCCCTAGGATTCTGAGTTGTGCCTGCCTGCATTTTGTTCAACATCCCAAGGGCTGATGGTGTTCTGAACTTCTTCTCATTATGCTAAACAACCAACATGGGCTTTGTTATGCAGACATTATCAAGACAGTGAAACTTCTTAGTTAAGTACTGGCTTACCATAGCCTAGTAAATTTCCAAGTTGCACAATGTATTGAAGGAAACCATGCTTGAATTTTGTTTTGTTAATTGCCTGGTCAGAAAATTTATTGAAGCTGAACTCAGAGAGGATGGTATGAATGCTGTGAAGTTTTGGGTTCTGAGTGGGGGTGACCTCATAGGCCTTGTCAGCTCATCCCTCTTTGGAAAGTATTGTAATAAGGATTTGTACTAAGGAGAGATAGACAAGGACAAATCAGATCTCTATTATTATATTATGTCTCCAGAAAATGCCTGAATTGATTTTATCAAAAATATGAAAGGGCATATTTGGGATGTAGTCTGTATGAAAAACTCAGAATTCATGTCAGGGAATCATTGAAGCACTAAAAAAGATAAAATAATCCCTCCCTGGAGAGGTCGAAACAGACAAAATAAAAAGTCTATGGACACCAGCTAGATGTGTTGGAATGTGAAAAAAAATGGTGCCTGCAGTTGGATCTCAAGATCCCAAGGCCTAGAAGGATGCCGACTATGAAAGTGGTTTATGGCTGAGTTTCTTCTCACGTGGGAAGCCCTACATGCCATCACCCAGGGTCCTTACCCTGGGTGGCTAGGGCATAAGGAGATCAACTCTAGAAGCCCCTGAAAATATGCCACTTTAGTATAAGAAGTATTTTGAGCTGAAGGCAATTAAAAAAAAACCAGCAAATATAGTAAAAGATGCTTGCTTGCCTGTCTGTCTAAAAGCAAGGCATAAACTTCCTTTTGTTACAGATGTTCCCCTTCCCTTTCTCTGCTCTTATCTTGGGGACAGAAACTCAGCAGAAGGATGTGTCAGCACCAAGCAGCCTTGCTAATATGACTATGAATTTCTGGTGTCTCCACTATATAGTTTGCCTTTCTCTCACCAACACCGGAAGCCCAAACGTCATTTCATTGGTCATGCCCTCTTCTACATATCAATCACCCTTAGTTAAAATGACATCCTTAAATCTCTACTTTTCTTTTAAAACCTCAAAAAGCCTCAAAACATGTATATATGAAAATGCTAACACTAAACTCAAACTGTGTGCCTCTTCGGTTAGTCTGCTTTTTGTCCATCTGATTTTCAGTCCCAGTCCTAGAGACTAAAAGGTTAGAGTTTTTATTTTCCTTCCTTTAAGTACTATATCACATCCAGCTCTTCTTTTCTATGGATTTGTAACTTGCCTGAGCCATTGGTAACCAGATTTTTATTGGATCTTTTTGATCCTACACTCTTACCCTTTTGAAGGAGAAACAGGAGATAGATTTTTTTTTTTAATAGGCAGTCAGCCAGAGACAAAGGTCCAAGGAAAATATGGATGCTACCTTGCTTGCCCTGGCAGAACTGGAACCCCTGTCTGATCCAGTCTCATTCAAACAACATTTCTGGCAGCAACTTCCTACTGCTTCTTCAGTTTAGCACACGTGGGTGGGCTGGCCCTCCTGAGTCAGTCTCTTCACTCCACAAACCAATCCCATCTCCTTCTTACACACCTGAGTCTGACAGCAAGGCTCATCCTAACTGGATGCCTGAACCATATATTGGCACAAGTCTCTCTCTCTCTCTGTGTCTATCTCTCTCTCTGTCTATCTCTCTCTCTGTCTCTCTTTCTTTTCCTGCTGCCTGACTTTCTCCTGGTCCCTGCTTTGGTAAACTCTCCTCTTTCCCAATATGTTTTTGGAAAGGGGGTGGGTGGGATTCTTATTTGCCTGGGTATCTTCTTGCTTGCTTCCTACATGTGTTTTGTGTTCAGATGATGCTTTAAGCTCTGAGCCCTTCACTTTTATTTCTCAGTGTTTTCTGACCCCTGTGTGAGTGTGAAGGTGAAGGGAATCTTTTTGCTTGTGCTCCCATGGTTTGCTTTCTCTGTGTGTGTGCGCGCGTGCATGCGTGTTTGTGTGTGGGGGGGTGGGTGGTGCATGTGTCCACATCCTCTCCAGAAGCTTCTTCCATGGAGATTTCTCTATGTGAAGGAGATCCTCTCCATTTTCCCCTCTTCAGCCTGGCAAGGAGGAGGACTCCATTCTGGACTGAGTCTTTCAACTAGCTTTCCCCTGCATCCTAATTCTCCCTGAAATAAATCTCATAATTTATAATTTACCCTTTGCAGAGTCTAATTTTTCAATTCCTTGCTAAATTGGATAAGGACTCAAAAGTTGGGGTCCATAGGCCTGGGATCTCTTGCACAGTCCCTCCCTGAACTTTTGTCAGTAAGTACAACTCTCCAATATGTATCCTTTATTTTACTGTGGCGCTGCAATGCTATTTCATATGCATGATAACAAACACACAGGAATAGGAATTTTAAATTTAAACGACTAGTATTCTGATATTCCTTTCTTATCTTTTCATTGAGTCATGGAGACTTCATTCCATACTGAACGTGGACTTTTTAAAGTGATAAACTAATCTATCATTTGCTTGAGGCTGGCTTGGTGCCTCTCCTTTGCACTGAGAATGAAATCTGTTCCTAGAGCCACACTCTTTCCCTAGCCCTGCTTTTGTCTACCCCCCTTTGCTACTCTACCCTTTGCTTATTTGGTTCTGGCCAAATTTGGCTCTATTTGTCTTTTCTAAGGCTGAAATTGAGTTGTTATGTAGTTTAGTTTTAGCAAGGAAGAAATCATGGAGATTTATTTAGTATCAGTTTTACAAAGAACAGGAGCCCTTATGAAGAACTAAAGACCCAAAGAAATTATTAAACTGAACATTTTTATACTAGGTTTGTTCGCTCAAGTTGCTCTTATATCTTCTTGTCTTTGGAAATCAACGTGCTGTTTTCCTCTAAGTATACATATAGTATCTGTCACAGCGTTCTCAAGTTATCACTCTGGGTTTTCCTCTACATGTAGGGATGGAATCTGTCATAGCCTTGTCAGGATCTCATTCTGGATTTGCCTGGTCCTGTGTTCTTCATTGAAAGAATTTAGAGGAGACACAGTCTAGTGTGGAGGATGGTGGAGTCTATTACAGAGTAGAGTGGAATACTCTCAAGGGGTTAGTGTGGAAAATAATCAGACACCATTGTCATAAAACACACACTCAGCAGATGAGAATGAACAATGACCAAGCTGTAGGTTCATAAGACAAGAATCTAGAGGCCATGAATTCAGTGAAAGCTTTGTGTGATCTTGAGTACCTGACATTCTTGCTTTTGAGTTATTGCCCATCCAAGAGCCAAAATAGGTTTCATTACTCTCAAAGACACCTCTAAATTCCTGTATTAATATTGAAGGTCCTGTTGTTCTGAAGACAGGGTTTAATGCTGTTTCCTCCTGGTTCTTCCTAGGGTGGCCATGGTTAACAGAAAAATTCATTTTTGCTTCACAGTTTGCTTCCCTGGTTGAGCTGGAAGGTGTAGCACTTCCACTGTGGAGGCAGAGACAGGAGGATCCCTGGGGCTCACTGACCAGTCAGTCTGTCTGATTGGTAACTTTCAGGTCAATGAGAGGCCCTGTCTCAAAGGTGGGGGATGGCATTGAGGATGACACCTTAGTTTGTCTTCTGGCTTCTACATGCCCATGCGAATATGTACCCATATGACACACATATGTACCCATATGCACAAACCTGCACATACATATACATTAAATATTCTTTAAAAATACTTAATGTATAGTAGGGACTTGATGCATTTTTGTTAATAGAGCAAAAACAGGAGATTGTAACTTCTAATCAGAACACCGTGGCATGTGGGAGGAGAGCCCAGCCCATCTGGGCTCCAGACTCCATCAAATTCAGCTTGCAGGACTGAATTTCTCTTCATCCTTACCAACTGGATGTCAAGTCGTTATTTATAGCTATTGTGATATGAATATCAGAAGGAGATTAGATCTGAAGGATGAGCATGTTGCACAAGGCTGCAAGATCGCCGTTCCCCTAAAGGCGCTTATCATTTCTTTTATTTTAATGCTGTCATTTTTTCCTGTGGGGAGCTGCTGATGCTGCAAGTCCAGCTCTCGCTTCTCTTCACTTGCCTTGATTAGAGAACAATCTAACATTCCTAAATTATTCACAAGTCTCAGACACTGCTGAGGACTAGCAAATGTCAAATCTGGTAATTGTCATACAGGCAGGAAGGACTTGATTTAAATGTATGCATTTAAATTAATAGGAAAGCAAAAGTCGAAAAGTGACCCCACCCCTTCCTATGTGCTCAGATAATTAAATGCAAATGGGTTTCCTGGGGCATCCCGTGCCAGCTGCTCTGTGTGCCTCTCAAATAGGTGGGAAAATGCCATTCCCACTGTCATCTTAGGGCACAGGGTCTGACATTCACTGAAACCCCTATTGTGTTTGGTGCTAGTATGCATAAATACCTATTTTGAAATGATGATTGGGTTTCTTGCTTTTTTTAAAACTATTTAGCTGTCCCCTGTAATCAACAAATTATCAAAGTTTTTTCTACAGTCTAAACAACTATACATTACCTTAAGGGGAAGACAGGATCAGTATATAATCCTCAGAGAGGTCAAAGAAACTTCGGTATTTGTTCATGTCTTTCTTTCTCAAGCATTACCAAGTCACACTAAGAGTTTCATAGCAATGTTGTGATCGAAACAAGTTAAACAAGGTCACTACTTCATGGAACATACTTTCTATTTGGGTATGCATAATAAACAGCATAATAAACAGCAATTCATAAGCAATTGTGATGGTTTTTCAACTTGACAGGATTTAGAATCCACATGGGAAAAATATCTCTGGTTAATTTTGTGGGATTTTCTAGATTAGATTAGTTGAGATGGGAGGACACACCCTAACTGTATCCCAGCACCAACTCACAGGCTGTGTTACAGGCTGGACTGTATAAAAAGGAGACAGCTAGGGCTGGAGAGATGGCTTAGGGGTTAAGGCAAAAGCAGAAGAACCTGAGTTTGACTCCCAAGTACCCATGTAAAGCCAGATGCACAAGGTGGTGCATGTGTCTGGAGTTCTTTTGCAGTGGCTGGAGGTCCTGATGCACCCATTCTCTCTCTGTGTTTAGCTTTCTCTCTCTCTCTCTCTCTCTCTCTCTCTCTCTCTCTCTCTCTCTCTCTCTCTCTCTCTCTTGCTCTTGCTCTCAGTCTCTCAAAAAGGAGACAGCTAGCTGAGCATGTAAAATCCATGTCTCTCTACTTTTTCGCTGCTGATGTGAATGTGTGATATAGGTTTACTGTTCCTGCCATGCTTTCTTTTCCATGAGGGTCTTATGTTGTAGTCAGCTTTCTAGTTGCTGCACAGAAAGAACCCAAACAAAAGTGGCTTGTGGAGGAATGGGCTTATTTGGCTTACAGACTCAAGGGGAAACTCCATCATGGAAGAGAAAATGATGGCATGAGCAGAGGGGTGGACATCACCTCCTCCACAGTACTGCAAACAGCGGCAGGAAGGTGTGCCAAAGACTGGCAAGGGGAAGCTGGCTTATAACCCCCATAAGCCCATACCCAACAACATAGCTCCAGCTAAATTCTAATTCTGGAACTGCCATCATCTGGGGATCAATCACTCAGAATACATTCATTTGTTTTGGGGGGATACCTGGATCAAGCCATGACAACTTACCCTCTGGAACTGTAATCCAAAAGAAACCTTTCCTTTCTTAAGCTGCTTCTGGTTGGGTATTTCGTCCCAGTAACAAGAAAGTAACTGACATAGCAATTAATAGAAGTGCTCTAACAGTAATAAAATCAAGTTGGAAGAAAGTGAAAGAAGGTGAGAATGCATGGGCACCTCATTGGACAAATGTCATTCACACAGGATTGCTAGAATTAGCAGATGAAGCCCCACAGTACTCACACTTTATGTCCATGGGACATATAAAAATTGTTTTCAGCCATTCAACCAACTCAGGATAAGCCAAATGTGTTTGTGTTTTTCAGGATGCAACGAGAGAGCTGTGGCCCATCTAACCCTACCAACCAACCGTAGGCCGATGGCTGAGATCCTGGCAAGAGAGGAGCCACCACAGTCATATCGGGGAGGATCCATAGGGAACCCAGCAGACAATGACAGATAAACAAGGGACCCATAGCCACAGCCATTCAATCAACACAGGATAGGCCAATGATACAGAAACCAAGGATTTTCGACACAAGGACCCCTAAGCTCACAACATTAAAGCAGCCTTAATACTCACCCACCACGACTCAGGGAACTGAGCAGAAGAGGGGGCGGAAAGATTGTGAGAGCCATGGTGGGGGAGACTGTCCGGAGGCATGGCACCCTTCAGTAACAACACACTTGGGCCAGGAAGACTGGGCTGAGTACTAGGATATCCAGGATCCCCTGCCACAAGGACTAATACAGACAGCCCACGGAGGAGGATATCCAACTGATTGGTGATGGGAAGGGAGGGAATTGGGGAATTGGGGATAACAACTCATTATTTGCCCACTAAATAATGTAACTCATTATGGACAATAAACATATATTTAAAAATAAAAGGCACAAAAAAATTTGGCATTCTTTACGGTGGCAAGACTTCCCAGTGTGCACTGCGTGCACCCATACTCATTCAAATAAGTAAAAATTTTAGAAAAAAAATTGTTTTCAATCAAAAATTCATTTTTAATTGGACATCTCCTACTTTGTCTTGCCATCTTGCACTTGAATCCCATTTTGAGTAACATGAAGAAGCTGGGTGGGGGGGAAGAGCCCTGGGGAAGAAGCTGAGAGGGCAGGGAATTTGCATGTGGAAGAAAATATCCTAAATCAGTAACAAGGGAGAGTGAGTGTTTGGCTGAGGGGTTTATCCAGACTATACTGTGCAGGCCTTGTGAGTCATAGGATGGGTTTTGAGTTTTATCATTTTTTTTTTTGGTGCATACATATTTTTTTTTCTTTTTTTTTAATTTATTGTCCATAATGAGTTACAACATTTAGTCGGCAAACAATGAGTTGTTATCCCCAATTCCCCACTGCCCTCCCCTCCCCCCTCCACTGGATAACCTCCTCCATGGGTCGTCTGGATCAGTCCTTGTGACAGGGGACCATGGATAGCCTAGTATTCAGCCAGGTTCTCCTGGCCATGCCTCTGGATAATCTCCCCCACCACGGCTCTTACAATCTTTCCGCCCCCTCTTC
>PVHP010017083.1:0-35483 GCA_004024765.1 Zapus hudsonius
GTAAGCCAAATAAACCCATTCCTCAGCAAGCCACTTTTGTTTGGGTTCTTCCCGCGCAGCAACAAGAATGCTGACCACAACACTAAGTTCTGAGTGACACTGCACACAGCTCACGCTGCTCCACAATACCCTGATGTCTAGACATTCTAGTCATCAAGCCTCATGATTAAATGAACCCACTAACTCTTCAGATGGGATTGGGGTGGGAGATGTACTAGTATTAGTATATTATTAGTATATTTACCAGGCATTTGGTATGTTCTGTGGTGGAACTGGAGGGCACAGAAAGAGATGTCCAGCTTGACATGAAGCAATGTGTGTGCGACTGGATAACAATTATAGCTCTTCAAAATATCCTCTCTTCTTAGTCTCTGTGATCATGGGAACCAGGAAAGTATGAACAGCATTTGCATTACTATTTATTCCAATTGTGAGGCAACTGGAGGGTGACTTAGGACATCAATCTGGCTTTTGTGGCTGTGTTAATCTATTTTGTGTTGTGGTAACAGACTATCAGAGGCTGAACAACTTATAAAAAATCTTTCTCACTGCTCTACAGCTGGGAAGCCCAACATGAAGGTACTAGAACCTGACGAGGGCTTTTCTCTACATCATGTGATAGTGGAAGGGATGTAGAATGGAGGAAACTTACCGTTTTTTTATTAAGCCCTCTTGTGAGCTGCCAGAGTTAGTACATTCATGGGGGTAGAGCTCTCATTGCCTGTCGCTGCTCTCATTTGGCTCTGCCTCCTAATGCTGTTACAGCAGGGATTAAGTTTCCAAAACACGCTTTTGGGAGACAAATTTAAACCATATCAGAGGCAGATATAAACTCAGAAACCAGATCCCATGACTATCAGTTGGGAATCTTTCTCTAAATGACTGTCACTTGCAACTTCATGTTGGCCAACAGTGTGTAATGTCACAATCCCTTCCATTTTGTAATGTCTGCAATGCACTTTTGTGATGGAATGTCAATCAGAGGGCGCTGCTGTGTCTCCTGGACTAGATCAGTCCATTGCTTGCTTTCATAAATAAAACTTTAGTGAAAGATAGACATTCCTACTCACTGCTTTCTGAAACTGCTTTTACACTATGACACTGAGTAATTGCAGAAAGAGTTCTCTCTCTAGATTTGTCTGTCTTTGAACTCAACTTGAGACCTTCCTTAGAAGAGACAGTTACTTGTTCCTGTCCTGGAATATTGAGGTTCCTGAGATACCACCCAGAAACCTGCCAAAATGTCAGTTCAGAAGTTAGAAAAGGCTCCAGAGTCTGCCTCTCTAAGTGGGCTTCTCCAACCCCCTCTTGTCTCCTTGGACAAGAGCTCTGACTTTCTGGCCTTCTCTTAAGTTCTGGGCTTGCCCACTTCTGGGAATCCTGCTCATTCCTATTGGGCATGAGCTCTGTCTTCCTGCCATCTCTTAAGTTCTATCTATAAAACATCTAAACTTTACCGTCTGGTTTGTGGATTTCATTTCTATAAATTCGTATGACAGAAACATGGAGACACCCCAAGACTCCCTATCATCTAGGTGTGTTGGGATATCATATTGATGCAGTGACAAGGAACGGCAATTCTTATATCGATAGCAGTCTTAACTATTAAACACAAAAGGCGTGTTTAAGTGGAATCATCATTACCTAGGCAGCTTGATTTTACAACTGTCTGTTCTTACAAAGTTGCCTTTTGCAGGATAATAAAGCTTTTGGGGGCTGAAGAGATGGCTTAATAGTCAAGGTGTTTGCCTGCAATGCAGAAGGACCCGAGTTCGATTCCCCAGTGCCCATAAAAAGCCAGATGCACAAGAGGGTGCATGTGTCTGGAGTTCATTTGCAGTGGCTGGAGGCCCTGGTGTGCCCATTCTCTCTCTCTCTCTCTCTCTCTCTCTCTCTCTCTCTCTCTCTCTCTCTCATAAATAAAACAAAATATTTTTTAAAAAATAAAGCTTTTGGATTCAGTACTGCTACAGGTGTCCTCCAAATCTCAAGTTCCCTCAGCTTTCTTTGAACATAAACAGCTCAGACTGGAGCTCTGGTTGGAATTCTTCTTCTCAATCCTATTGACATATGCCCAGAAAAACAACAACAACAACAAAAAAAAACTAAAACTAAACATGTTTTCGACTCTCCACATCTAAAGGGAAATAAAGACAAACACAGCTTAGTAGAAAGGTGGGGCATGTCTGTCAATTCCTCTGGAGCAGGAGCGATCTATCTTGCAGATTTACAAAACTTCCTCTGGCTGAAGGAACCCTGAATTCAGTCAGGCATGGCAGCTTTATTCCTTTAATCCCAGCACTCTGGAAGCTGAGGAAGGAGGATCACTGTGAGTTGATGGCTGGCCAGCCTGGGCACTAAGTGAGCTCCAGGTAAACCTGGGCTAGAATGAGACAGACTTTGCCTCAAAAACAAAAGTTAACAGATAACTTATTCATCCCATTCCCCTCCCCCCTGACCCCATTCCCTGAGGGTCCTTCTCAGTGGGGTTACTGATATTCACCATGGGGCTAATGGGTGAATTGTGAGAGCAGCCTTCAGTCATTGGGGGCGATGCCTCTGGATATTCCACACAGTTTCTAATTAATGAAAACAAACAAATAAATAAACAATAACATCTTTTAAAGCTGAGCATGGTAGCACACGCCTTTAATCCCAGCACTCAGGAGGGAGGCAGAGGTAGGAGGATCTCTGTGAATACAAGGCCAGCCTATGACTACATAGTGAATTCCAGGTCAGCCTGGGCTAAAGCAAGACCCTACCTCGAAAAACAAAAACCAAAGACCAAACCAAGGGCTGGAGAGATGGCTCAGCGGTTAAGGCACTTGCCTCCAGTGCCTAAGACCCCAGGTTCAATTCCCCAGTACCCACATAAGCCAGACCCACAAGGTGTGGCCTTGGTGCTCTCTCGCTTTCTCTCTCACTCTCTGTATCTCTCTGCTAGAAAATGAATAAATAAAATACTTAGAAAAAAGAAAGTTCAATGGTTATTAAAAAAAACAAAACAACAACAACAAACATTTTTGGACTGGGGAGACAACAGCTCAGTGGGTAAAACACTTGCTGTGCAAGCATTCAAATAAACAAAAAAACCAAAAAACCCAAAAGTGAATTCCTGCCTGCAAAGCACTGGGGACAAGACCCAGCCCAAGTAAGCACCCAGCAATGGTGTGCATAGGGATTTTTTGATTGTTTGTTTTTAGTTATGAGCAACAGTCTCAGTGCTCAGCAAGTGGTCTTGGAGCAGCTCCAGGAAACCCAGCTACCAAGCGCTGCAGACCCAGCGCCGGTGCCTCCGACGCCCGCTGGCTGAGGAGTCTCAGCTCATTTGCGCCAGAGGGAGGAGCCAAGCCAGACACCGCGTGTCTCCAGTGGAGGCGGGGCTTGTTTCCAAGGACCAATCAGGACGCGCCGTAGGAAGCCGCGGCAGGGGGCGGGCCCGGGTCTGGGCGGGGCCTGCGCGGGGCGGGGCTGCGGCCTCGCTCTGACGCAGGGCATGAGCGGCGCAGGTGGCCCGGCAGCCTGTCGTCCCCCGCTAGCTAGAACGTAGTTTCAGATTGGACAAGTAAGTGACCCTGCCCGGGGCCCCACGTGGGCGGCTCGCCCTCACCCCGCTCCTCCGGGCCGGCGGGCGGGCGGCTTCCCTCCGTGTGGCGGCGCCTGCCT
The DNA here is from genome assembly GCA_004024765.1 of Zapus hudsonius. Lineage (NCBI taxonomy): Eukaryota > Metazoa > Chordata > Mammalia > Rodentia > Dipodidae > Zapus > Zapus hudsonius. Next base: position 3,667 of record PVHP010017083.1, read on the forward strand.
CCCGGGCCTCAGCCCCGCGGGCCCCTGGCTGGCCCTGTGGGTGCACATGGCTGAGGTGTCCACACCCCTAGCGAGGTGCCTGGGGACCCAGGCGTCCCTTTCTGACCACGGTTCAGTTAACTCAGTTCTCCCTTGGCCCACGCGCACTGCACCCACGGGACCTCTGCTGCCTGCAGAAGTGGTGAAACCCGAAGCCTTGCCTTTCTGCACATACTGGGGGAAGCATGGTTTTCTTCATCGAGCTTGTTGCATTGTTAGCTCGGTATACATATACATAATGCAGCATATATATGTATACATATGCATATATACAGAATTTGTTGCATTATATATGTACAAAGTTTGTTGCATTAACTGTATACATACGTCTGTATACAGAGCTAACATAATGCAGCAGATATGTATATATATACATATATACACAGATATATACTATATATACACATATACAATATATATATTATATACAGTTTGTTGCATTGTTAGCTCTGTATACATATACATAATGCAATATATATCTACATATGTATATATATATAGTTTGTTGCATTAACTCTGTATACATATGTATATATATATATATATATATATATATATCCTCCTCCCGCCCCCATACACTGTAGTTTTTTAGCGAGTTTAATAAGTTCTATTCCTACTTTGCAGTTTTTTTAAAATTTTAATGCAAATAAATAACAGATGTTACATTTTGTCATCTGTCTTTTCTGTTAACAAAATCATATTGGTTAAAAAGACCATCTGGTAAATTACATCCATTTATATATTTTTTTCCTTTTAATGTTACAATTGAATTCCTGAGATAAATTCCATTTGATCGGGATTCCATTTGTTGAGATATTAAGAATTTTAGCATCTTTGTTACTGATGGACATCGATTTGTAGTTTTCCTTCTTTGCTTGTGTTCTGAGTTATGTTTTCTGGCTAATTTTGGCCGCATAGGACAAATTAGGAAGGTTTTTTTTTTTTTTTGGTCTTCATTGGGTTCTGGAGGATTTGAAGTAAAATTGGTATTTTTTTTTCCTCAAGTTTTTAGTACAACTCATCAGTGAAGCCATCTGTGCCTCAAATTGTGGTTGTGTGTGAGGAGATTGCCAAATGCCAAGTCATTTGATTGAAAACATACGGGGCTTTTATTAGTCAGACCTTCTGTTGATTTGAGAAAATCTTGAGAAAAAGCAAAGGAGGAAATCTTATTTTGGCTCATGGTTTCAGAAGTTTCAGTGCATCATGGGAATAGCAGCTCACATCATATCAGCCAGGAAGCAGAAAGAGAAAATGCCTTTACTAATGGGCTCTCTTTACTATCTCCAGCTTGTGGGACCGTACCATCTCTGCTTGGGGTGGTCCTTCCTTCCTTTAATTAATTCTCCTAGAAATACCTTTACAGATACACCCAGAAGTGTGCTTTACTAATCTAGACATCTCCAATTGAGTTGTTTCAAGATGAATCACTACAGGACACTTCCCATAATGTTTTATCCCTCCCCAATTTTAGGGCTAGAGTGAGACCCTACCTCACCCTCACCCCTTCCCCACCCCCACAAAAATTTCTGTGTACATTCAAGGTATATGACTTTTTTTTTCCCTCTGAAGTATGGTCTCACTCTACTCCAGGCTGACCTAGCACTCACAGCAGTCCTACACCTGCCTCCTGAGTGCTGGGATTAAAGGTATATGCCACCATGTTCAGTGATATATTTTAATTCATGTATACATTTTGAAAAAAAATCATTTCCTGTAATGAAAAAGAAAACCAATCAGATTCTCTGTCAGAAAATTTCAAGTGTGTAATAAATGGTTAACTTCATCACCATATTGTTCACTGGGTTTCCAGAAACGATTCCTCTTCCATCAGAAGGTTTGTGCCGTTTGAAAGACATCTCATTTCCCCCACACCCTGGCCGCTAGTAACAACTATTATTCTATGTTCTGCTTTACTGAGCTGGACTTCTTTAGGTTTTACATGGAGGTGTTATTGTGCAGTTTCATTGCCTCTTATATCTAGGAAGTCAGTTCCAGAGGCCCTGGATTTACCCAAACCTGGTGATGTTCAGGTTCCTTTTACTAAGTGGGATAGGCTTTGCATATAACTATTGAGTGTCCTCATGTATACTTTAAATCCTCTCTCCATGACATGCTGTGTAAGTGGGTGTCATATTATATTGCTTAGGTGATGGTGAAAAAAATTTACATGTTCAATACTAATGCATTTTTCCCCTAATATGTTTGATGTGTCTGATTGAATCTGTAGATGTGGAGGGCTGACAACCTTTGTTTTCTCATGTGCTTTGGCTTTTGTTTATTTAGCACTGTGTCCACCAGTTCATCTGTGTTGTACATGCAGATTTACCTTAAGAAAGTTGTTGACATTCTCTTGCATATATGTATCATATTATGCATTCACCCATCTGTGGGCATTTAAGATTATTATTTTTTGTATTTTTGACTATTGTGAATAATAATAGTAATAGGTCCTTTAAAAAATGTCTATTCAGGTCCTTCACCTGTGTGTTTAGTTATTTATTTTGTTTTTCAGATGTACAAGTTGTTTTATATTTTGAATTTTACCCCCTTATCAGAAATGTAGTCTGAAATTATTTCCTGTCAGTTTCAGGTTGTCTTTCCATTTTGTTCACTGTTTCTTTGTTGTGCAGAAACTTTTAAAATGATGCAGTCCCATTGTTTTATTTTTGCAGTTATTGCCCTTTTGTTGTTGTTGTTGTTGTTTTTGGTGTGTTACACAAACCATCACTGTCACTGCCAATGTTCAGGCTCTTTTTGTTTATCTTTACTATGAGGACTTTTGTGTTTCAGGACCTAGTATGCTGCTTTAATCCATTTTGAGTTTATTTATGTGGATGGTATAAGAGTAACTTCATTTGTTTGTTTTTTTTTTTCATGTGGGTATTATCCAGTTTCCCAGCACCATTTATTTATTTATTCATTTTTAACTTTTTTATTGACAACTTCCACAAATGCAAACAATATACTATGATCACAATTCCCTTCCACTGCCCTTTCCCCAGCACCATTTATTGAAGAGACTCTCCTTTCCCATTATGAATTTTTGGAACGGCTGTTGAAGATTAGTTGAGTCAATTGTGTGGTTTATTTCAGGACTATTCTGTTTTATTATTTTATTTTTTGTTGGTTTTCACATCTGTTTTTATGTCACCATCTTACTTTGTGATTATTATATCTTTGTGATTGTAGTAGTCAGTCACACGCCGCTGGGATGAATCTCCAAACCAGGCATAGTTTTGGGAGGAAAGTATTTATTGAGGTAACATATCCAGGAGAAGTTCCAAAAATGAAGGAAAGGGCTGGCCCCCTTTCACAGATCCAAGCAGAGAGACAGAGGCCCAGCATCTCCAAAGCCAGCAAGCACACTGTAACACACTGTAACTCACAAAACAACAGGATTGCCAGACTTGGGTTCCAGCTGCTGTTTTGCATATGTATCCCTAGAATTTTGCATCCAATTTAGAAATACCTCAGGGTCAGACCCCAGGAGGCCAGGCAAAAATGACACCTCCTCTAGCCAGAAGACCAGAGACAATTCACAATTATAATAAACACAATTATAATAAATTCTATTGGGGGACATCTATTCAAACTATCACAGTGATATAATATGAAATCATGGAATTGTGCTGGCCTCCATCTGTATTTAAAATTGATTGAGCCAATCTGTTCCTTTTGTGTACCATATGAATTTTAGGATTCTTTTCTATTTCTGTGGAAAATCCCAAAGGTATTTTTATAGAGATCTCGTTGAACCTGCAAGCACATTGTTTTTAAGCACTATGAGCATTTTAGCAATACTCCATTACCTAGTTCATGAACTTGGGATGTCTTCCCACTTCCTTGTTTCTTCAGTTAATTTCACCAAAGTTGTATAGCTTTCAGTATCCACTTCTGTCACCTTTTTAGTGAAATTTATTCTCAACTATTTTATTTAGTTATTTTTTGATTCTATTTTGTGTTGGTTTGAATGTGAAATCCCCCCCACCTCCCGCCCTCCCTCTTCCTCTGCCTCATATGTTTCTGAGTAAGCCTCACACTCAATCGCCAGTCAGTGCTAGTTTGGAACATGGAGCATTGCTGAAGGACATAAGTCACTGGGTGTGAAACTTGGGGTTTATTAGACTGCTCTACTGTGTGTTCAGAGTTCACTCACTCTTACTGCTCCCTCCTAGCTGATATGACAAGATGTGATGCCCAGCCTCTCGTCTGCCATGCTTTCTCTGCCATGATGAAACCTCCCTTCAATCCTGTAGGTCGAAACAAAACCTTTTCTCCTGTCATCTGCTTTTGGTTGGTTTTTCTGTCACAGCAATAAGTAGGTAACTGCATCATATTGTAATTACCATTGATCTCTTACTTTCTTTTTAGGATATTTTCTTGCTAGTGAATAGAAATAGAACTGATTTTTGTGTATTTATTTAAAAAATTATCATTTATTTGTGAACAGAAAAAGAGAGAAAAGGAGAGGAAAGAGAGTATGGGTGTGACTGGGCCTCTTGCTTTTGCAGACAAACTGCAGACACATATGCTACTTATGTGAATTTGGCTTTCTGTTGGTACTGGGGATTTGAACTTGAGCTGTCAGGCTTTGCAAGCAAGTATCTTTAACCATTGAGCAATCTCTCCAACTCTGTATATTGATTTATTGGTTTTGTGTATTGCAAAAATGTATTAATAGTAAAAGCTTTTGTTGAAGTATTTAGGGGTTATATATCACACACAGTCACAGACCGACAGACAGACAAGACAGTCTACACACACAGACACAGACAGACAGACGCTCTCTCTCTCTCTCTCTCTCTCTCTCTCTCTCTCTCTCGCACACACACACACACACACACACACACACACACACACACCGTCTAAGCAAATATGTTTTCTACTTCTAATTTGGATAGCTTTTCTTTGTCTTGAATATTAGCTCTCACTAGGACTTTCAGACTCTGCCAAGAGGAAATGGCAGGGTTAGGCAGCCTTGTCTTTCCCTCATTTTAGCAAGGTTGCAGTTTTCCACCATTGGTTTGTCACATATGGCCTTTAATACCTCAAGGTACATTTCTTCTAGATCTCAGTGGTTGAAAGTTTTTATTCATGAAAACTTGTTGAATTTTGTCATATGCTTTTGCTACATCTATTGAAACGATATGATTTTTATCCTCTAGTCTGTTCATGTGTTAAATAATACTTATTAGTTGGCATATATTGAACCCTTCTTGCATAATGATTACCCACTTGATCATGGTGCATGATAAATGAAACGTGCTGTTGACTTTGGATTATAGATATATTACTGATATTTATGTCTCTATCGTGTATACTAGCCTGTAATTTTTTTTCTTATAATGCCTTCGTCTGGCTTTGATATCAGGGTAATGTTGTCCTTAAAAAAGTGAAGTTGGAAATGTTCCCTCCTCTTAGTTTCTGGGAAGAATTTGAGGAGTGATTTAACTTTTCTTTAATGTTTGGTAGAATTCATTAGTGAACTCATCAGGTTCTGAACTTTCCTCTGATCCAAGATTTTTGAGTATTGATTTAATGTTATTCATTTTTGGTCTGCTCAAATTTTTTATTTCTTCATGACTCAGTGTTGGTATAGTATATGCTTCTAGGAAATGTGCCATTTCTTCTTTGCTACCTAATTTGCGGGTATGGTATTACTCATACTAGAGTCTTAGGTTCCTTTGTATTTCTGTGCTATTATAAGTAATATTCTCTGTCATTTCTGATTTTATTTGACTCATCTCTTTTTTCTTTAGCATAACTAATGCCTGCCAATTTTGATTATCCAAAAAATGCTTCTTAATTTGATTGATCTCATCTCTTATTTTGCTCATCACTGTTTCATTTTTTTTAAGTCTGGTCTTTGTTATTTTCTTCCTTCTGTTATGTTTAGACTTTGTTTTGCTAGTTCTTTGAGATGTAAAATTGGGTTGCTTATTTGAATTTTTTTTCTCAATTTGGGTATTTATCATTGTAATCTCTCAGATCTGTTTTATTGCTTCCTATAAGGTTTGCATGTTGTATTTTTATTTTTGTTTGAAGATAATTTTTGATTTTCATTATGATTTTATTTTGAATCCACTGTTTGGTTCAATGTTTGTCCTTTCCACACGTTTGTGTATTTTTTCAGTTTTCTTCCTGTTATTAATTTCTGGTTTTGTATTATTGTGGTTGGAAAAGATAATTGAGAATGATTTCATTTTTTAAAATTTAAAAAAAGCTTATTTATTTATTTAAGAGAGAGTGAGAGAGAGATAGAGAGAATGGTCACACAAGGGCCTCCAGTCCCTGCAAATGAATTCGGACACATGCATCAACTTGTATATCTGGCTATATGTGGGTACTGGGGAATCGGACTTTGATCCTTGTACTGCGCAGGCAAATGCCTTAACTGCTAAGTTATCTCTCTAGCCCTAAAACTTTTTAAAAATTACTTCCATGAGTATAGACAAAAAAACCATGATAATTCTCCACCCACCTCCATTTCACCCTTCCAAATCCACCCTCCACTGAATCCCCTCTTCTTTCCAATTGGTTTCTCTTCTATTTTGATGTCATCATTTTCTATGTCTTTTGTGCTGTGATGACTTTTTTCTTTTTTGTATGCTCCATAGTTGGTTTTATTTGCGTTATTTAGCCTTTCTGTTATTGTATTAGTTACTTTTCATTGCTATACACAATACCTGAAAAGGAGCAACTTAAGGGCTTGCATTGGCTTATAGTTCAAGGGGATACCATCCATCATGGTGCATGGTGGCCAAAGTGTGAGGTAGCTGCTTCCACCGCTTCCACAATCAGGAAGCCAATGAAGAGTGAACAGGAAGTAGGACTGGACTATAAAACATCAAGTCCACCCCCAATGACCAGCTTCCTCCATTGAAGTTACACTTTTGAGAGAATTCACAATGTTCTCAAACACCACCACAAATACACACCAAATGTTCAAACACATGAGGCTATGGGAGACAATTCCCATTTGAACCACAGCATTTAACATGGATTTTCTATAGAACGTCTTATAGTTACAACAGCAGATCTCCTTCTATCACCCTCAACCATATTTGAAGAATACACATTCACTTCTCTGATTTTATTTTGATGTTACCACTTACTTCATTAATATTATAATTGTATCATAGTATTGTAACATAAAATATAAATATTTTATATGATTTAGTCATCAGACTAAGTTATAAATTATAGTTATTTTCAGTACTTTTGTAATAATCATTATACTTATTTGAAAATGGTTTACATGCTGTCTTGTAGTACTACAGTAGTCTGATTTGGACCAAATGCATAATCTGTTCCTGTTGAGTTTATACTTTTATGTCTTCATATTATTCCTTACCATTCTTTCACATCATCTTAAAAATTCCACTTAAATTTTCTTATATAACAGATCTAATAGTGGTAAACTGTTTTTCTTTCCTTTTTGTTTATCTCTTGTTCATATCTAATGGGAATTTTTAAAATTAATTTTAGCACTTTGAATATCATTCTGCTATCTCCCTGCCTGAAAAGGTTTTGCTGAGAAATATACTAATATTCTAATGCAGGTTCCTTTGTATGTGAAATGTCTCTTTTGTTCTGCTACTTTAAAAATTGTCATGTTTTTTGGGTATTTAAAAATGTGATTGTGCATCTAAGAACAGTCCTCATTGGGATGAATATGTATGAGATTCTTATGGACCACTGAGGCTCATGTTTCTGAATATCTATTTTTCTCCCCAAGTTTGGGAAGCTTCCAGCCATTGTTTCATTAAAGGATCATTCTCTTCCCCAGTTTCTTTTTCTGAACCTACCATGTCCTATTATGTTATTAACCTTGATGTGTCTCTTAAATCTCAAATGTTTCTTTATTCCTCTTCATTCACTTTTCTTCCCTGACTGTAATTTAAAATGTCCTGTCTTTGAATTCACAGATTATTTCTTTGATCAAGTCTGCTATTGATGTCTCTTTATTATATGTTCATTTCATTTGTTTTATTCTTCAGCTCCAAAATTTCTGTTCTTTTAAACATTAATTTCTCTTTGTTGAACTTCTGTTTATATATTGATTCTCTGATTTAATGAGTTGTATGTGTTTTATGCATATTACTAAGCTCTCTTAAATCTTTAAATAGTTGTCTAGAAATCCATATATCTTCATTTCTTTGGAGTCAGTTGCTGGGATATCATTTACTTCTTTTGTCCTGCCATTTTTTTTTGATGTGTGTTTTGGGGGTGGTGCTGCAAGTATTACATTATAGAGAAGTCATTTCCATTTGGCTTTACTAATTAACTTTGGGAATTTGGGCTGGAGAGATGGCTCTGCAGTTAAGGCACTTGCCTGCAAAGCCCAATAACCTGGGTTTGGTTCCCCAGTACCCATGTAAAGCCAGTTGTACGAAGTGATACATACATCTGGAGATCATTTGCAGGGGCCTTGATGTGCTCAATCTCTCTATCTGTCTTTGTTCTATCTCTCTCTCTATCTCTCTCTCTCTCTCTCTCTCTCTCTCTCTCTCTCTGCTTGCAAACAAACAAACAAACATATAAACTTTGGGGATTTGCTTGTTTAGGGATTCTGAGATGTTTAGATATTTTTCTGTGGAAGTGCCTTCTCCTGCAAAGCCAATCTGAGATTCTTCCTTTTTTTCCCCTAGGACATTGTCCTGATATACTCAATTTTTTATGGCCTTCCTTCTCCCAACCTACAGTTAATCCAGCTAGAGTGCTTGTGAGCCCTCTAAAGACTCATGCTGACTGTCCATGGGGTTGAAGTGTGCAGAGTGTTAGGAGCATCTGAGCCAGATGGAAAGGTTTTCAGCAACTCATGAGTAATCCTCTGACACAGGAGTATGCAGAGTCATGAGTAATCCTCCTGACACAGGAGTCTATACAGAAGTTACAGCCTTTATTGTCTCTCTTGCCTTGGTTATTCTGAATTCTCACCTCTTGTTCCTTTTCCAAAATTCTCAGCTATCTGATCCTCCCAGTATTCTTTGGGGGTCAAGAAAGAGGTGGGTGTCTTGATCAGCATCCTGCACAGCCAGAGCAGCCAGGTGCTCACCACCAGAGCTCTGTTCTCCATCCATGGGAAGCATCATGGGCTGAGGGTTTGCTTCCTTGTTAACACCGAGCTGTGGGGAGTGGGAAAACTTTTTCTTCTCCTTATTAATGCATTTATTATCCAATGTTTTCTTAAATTGTGTACTGGATCTTATTTCCTGGGACGCTGGACTTGGACAAAGCCTCATCCTCATCTGTGCATGGTTGTAAAAGCCAGCGTACAGTGTGGAGGTAGCAGTAGAAACATTCTGCTGCCTGTTGATATCATTGCCTTTGGTTTTTTCTTGAGTGAGGATTGACAGTCTGTGTATCTCCAAGGATTGGCACTAACTGGCTAATTTGTCAAGTTTATTAACATGACATTGCACAGCACATTTTCTGACTGCCTAATATCGGTAATTTTGATTATCATGACCAGAAATATATTACTGTTGTTGGGCTTCTCAATGAAGTGGATTTTGGTTATATTTATTTTCTTTATAAGTTTGCTTTTCTTTCTTTTTTTCTTTTTTTTAACCAAAGTTTGTTATTTCCTTTTTTGTGCAAACTTGCAGTTTCTGTTAGTCTTCTCTTTCTATTTCCTGAGGGGGAAGCTGAGGCTATTTGAGACTTTTATAATATTGGTATTTGATGCTACAACTTTCTAGAAGTGACTTAAAATACCTTAAAATTATTTGGAAGTTACCAAGAAGTATATTTATTTATGTACAGATATCTAAGGATTTTCCATATAATTTTATATTGTTGATTTATATATAATTCTTTTGTGGTCCCAGGAAATCATTTGTATGTCTTGAATCCTTTAGTTTTTTTTTGAGAGTCATTTTATGAGTTATTTAGATTATATTCAAAGCATCAGACTAGAATGTGTGTATTCTACTGTGGCTGGCAGAATACTGTTTACCTGTCAAGTAGGATATGTTGGTGGACTACTGTTGTGTATTATCTCTGTGGCTTTTCTATCTCTGTCAGTCATGGAAGACTTGGTCTTCAGCAGATTTTACTTTATGCATTCTGATATTCGTTATTACGGACACATGAACTGTATGGTCCTGTTTGCGATTCATCTCCTTTATAATTTCACAATTTCTGACAGCATTCTTTGTTCTGAAATCTATATAGTCATTCTTCCTGCTAATATTTCTTCTTTAAAACCTGCTTAATTTGATGATGTTTATATAACTACTTTGGTTTTTTTTTCATTGTTATAATTTGGTGTGTCATTTTTCTGCCTTTACTTGTGACCCATTTATACTCTTAAGTTGAAATTAGTTTTTCAAAACACATTTTTTATTTATCTACTTGAGAAATATAGAGAGAAGGAGAGAGAGGAGTACACATGTGCACATCAGGGCCTCTTGTCACTGCATACAAACTTCAGGTGCATGTGCCACTTGGTACATATGGCTTCATGTGGGTTGGGAGCTGGGCAATCAAACCTGGACTGTCAGGCTTCGCAGGCAAGTGTCTTTAACCATTGAGCCATCTTTCCACCTCCCTGAAATTATATTTTATATATATAGGCAGATTTAATTGCCATAAGTATATCAATGTTGGACAGTTTCTTTAATTGAAGTGTTATTTTATTGGATATAACTAATAATTTCAAATCACCACCTTGCTGTTTTTTTCCATTTGTTTCATCCATTATTTGTTTCCTTTTTCTCTTTTCCTTTCTCCTCAGTTTCTTCTCGTGCGAACACTAGAAATCTCTTTTGGAGGGATTATGGCTCCTATTACTCTACCTTGTCTGGAAGTAAAAGCTATTAACTACAATTTTTGAAGAAAACATAAAGAATGGTTTATTTGAGGACATAATGAAGGGATTTTCAGGTACCTAGACACCAGTTGTAATGGGAAACTTTTTTTTTTTTTATAATGGGAAACTTTTACCACAACAGATCTTAAGCACTTAAGGTAAAAGAAGTGTGTCAGAAGTACACAAGATGCCCTCAAATTGGAGTATTTTTCAATAATGGAACTGTGCAAAAGTTGAGCATCACTTGAATACTTGGAGCTCTGAGCAGTAGGTTTGTTGTTTCCTTCGACCTACTGTAATAGGAGAAAAGAATGAAGAGTGTATTTGGGTAGATAAGGGTTTGATGTACAAAAGAAAATTTTATTTCCTACCCAGACTATACATTCTTTCCCCCAAAAGCCCTGTCACCCCCTGTTCATCATCTAATCATTTATTCATAATCAGTTGGTGTTTTGAGACAGTGTCTCATTCTGCAATTGAGGGTAGCCTGGAATTTTGTATAGCCCAGGCTAGCCTCAAACTTGCAGCAATCTTCCTCTTAGCCTCACAATAGCTCGGTTTCCAGGTGTGAGCCACCATACTTGGAAAAACTTGTTTTTTGGTTAATAAGGCATGACTGACACATCTCTTTAGCTTTTTCTCATTCTTTGTAACAACAGCTGATTTATCCATTTTAACTCCTCTCTTAGACATTTAGTTTATTTTCTTGGTTTTTTTTTTAAGTGTGTTCTTGCATTTGTAATAGGTATTGTAGTGGACATTTGAACCAATAAAGTATTGAGTCTTAGAAGTTGATCTCTTTGGTAAGGGTAGATTTTAAAACTGACAGATTCTGTTAAATTATTCAACAAGAGATTGAACAAGTCGCTTTCCCATGAAAAGTGTTGTTTGTCCACATTCCGGTCAAAAGTGGATATCAGCAAAATTTCCATTGTTGCTAATTTGTTAAATTAAAATTATATCTTGGTATTATTTTGATTGACAAATTTCTATACTACTTGTGAGTAGTATAGAAATAGTAGTAGATTCCTATACATAATAGTAGATTCATATATATTCTTTGTGGCTCTTTCTGTGAACTGCCTGTCTGTGTTCTTTAGGTTACAGGATGAGATAACAGTAAGGCTAAAGGCATCAAGCCTGCTTGTGAAGCATGCTGGTAGTTCTGCATGGTTGTACGTGAGAGGTTAAGGTTATGATGGGGGCAGTGCCTAGAGTGAAGAGGTAGGCAGGAACTAGAGCTTAGATGCTGTGAGGGTCAGATAGAGTCAGGGATTTGTTGGGGAGACAAGCAGTATTGGTGGTCTTAGAGCTTATAAATTAGCCCACGATAATCCTGACAGGGCCATGCTTATGGAACAGAAGACTGTCTGAGTTCATCAAATTGAATGTTTAATTTTCAAATAACTGATTCTTTAGACTTTCACCTAAAGCCACTAAGCCACATTTCATGATCAGGTAAACACAAGAATAGGTCAAAGACCCCAGACAGCCTGGACTTTGCATTGTCTCTAAGGGAAGAGTTGTACACCATCCTGTGCAGAGTGATCTATCTGGCTTTTCCAGAAGGTTGTCTGAGCCCTTTCTGAATGTGCCAACATCTGACAGCATCATTAAGGTTGGTGGGTTCTTTTGTTGTTTTAACATGCATGACTTTCTGAGAAAAGCTGTGGATTTCAGCCAGAATGTTAATGATTACAGCATTACTTTGAAGGACTGGTTAGTTCTGTAGAAAGTCATTTCTTGGTTAATTATGTTAGCAAATCCATAGCAGCCTCTTGGAGGGGAAAGTGATGGAGGAGATCACATACAGATTTAAATTATTCATTAATTCACAGAGGGTTAGGCATTCTTGCCCAGAAAGATGTGCACGTGAAAATAAATCACCAAGTCTGCACCTAATTTTCCGTTATAGGCATAACTTTGTAAAGATCAGGGATTAAACACAAAATTGTGCCAATTCAAACATTTTTACCACTTCCAGACATGGGAGTTCATCAACCCATGCCAGTGTGGTGCTTTTAGTGAACTTGAGGTATCTTTGGGTTTGGCTCACCCTGTGGGGAGGTGTGTAGATATTCAGCTAGGTGGAATCACTCCCTAGTCTGCTTTTTTCCTGTGGAAGTGAGCCCTCCACCATGGAGGGGACAATCTCAAAGAGGAGTGTGGCATAGGTAGAAGTGCTTCTAGAACTCTCTAGAGGAAGAGGGCCTTGGGGTACACAGAAGCGCTTCTAGAACTCTCTAGAGGAAGAGGGCCTTGAGGTCTTTTGAAATTCTACTGTTTTATACATTAATAGTCTCCTCCATGACCCACTAACTCTCTCTATTACCACATTGCAGTATCTTGTGCTTGCCTTCAGGTTCAAGAAAGTAGAATTTATTGTGAAAGAAGGTGGTATTTCCTAATTAGAACCTAGAGCCTAGGCACTTCCAATGATTTTCTAAGAAGGCCTTTCAGGATAAATGACCTAAAAGTTAATTCCTAGTGTCCTCAGGATGAAGGCAGCTGGGTTAGTGTCAGAAGTCTCATCCTTTCAGGGATGATAGCAAGAATTCTCTTCTGGCTAGACAGACCTGAACTTGAACATGGCCTCTTCCCACTGTGGAGTTTGTAATCGTTATCAGATCAGTCCTTCAACACTTTAGTTTCCTGTCTGTGAATAGAAGCAGCAGTATATACAGTAGTGTGTGTTATAGTCTTGGGTTCTCCTCACTCCTCAGAAATTAAATACAATATAATTTTTAAATTTTATCATATATATGATATATGTGATATATATATATTATAACAGGTTATATACTCTTTTATCTCATCGCCTCTGCTCCCATTATCCTGGGGCCTTCCTCAGTGGGGTGATGATATTCACTGTGGGGTCATGAAGGCCTCAGTCAGTTCCTGAGTGCAGCAGGGGGCCATGCCTCAGGGTATTCCTATCCACTCTGTGGCTCTTACATTATTTCTGCCCCCCTCTTCCACAGTGTTCCCTGAGCCATGTCTGGCCTGTTGGCAGTCTGACTTAGTATTGGGTTCTCTGTAGCCTGTAGATTTCTGCTGCCTTGATGGGTTTTGATTGATCACCATGTCTGTCACCATCACCCTGGAGCTGGTTGTCAGACCAGCAGGAAGAGCTGGATTCATGACACTACTTCTTCTGCAATTTCTCCTGGGCCTCTGAAGATGTGGTAGAGGTGGTATGTCTCATGATGGGCAGTTAGATATCTTGTCTTAAAAATGGATCTTGGTTCTCTTCTGTTTTCTCTGTCATCTATAAAATAAATCAGATTCTCCAACCAAGAGTAAGAGTAGCTTGGGCTAAAAGGGGTATGCAAAGCTATTTGAGGAACTTTTTGGTGTGCACCCTTCTCCAGAAAGTAGTGGGAGTAAACACAATATTTTGATTAATTGCATTTAGGAGAGGACATGTGCCTCCCTTTGTATAAGGAAGGTCAAAAGAAGGAGATATTCTAAGCAAGTAAGGAGTTACTTTATTGGAAGACAAGGGTTGCGCAGAGTGGTGGAGAAGAGAGAGAGGAAGATGGGGGAGAGAAGGAGGGAGAGAGATAGACAAAGCTTTATAGAACAGAACATGGGAAATCCATTTCATTTGCTCCAAGGGTGCTTGTTAGGGAGTTTGTCTCGTCTTCTGACGAGGGGGCTTTCACCTGTCATTCCTTTAGGAGCTTTTGTGTGCATTTGGCCACAATCATCCTTGGATTCTGTGTTTTCTTTATGAATGTTGTTTTACCATTGCCTGTTTGTCTCTTGGAAAGTGGTGGTTTGGGCTATCCAAGACTGGGTCACCTCTAGGGCTGGCTCAGTTTCACTTCATGTGGCTATCACTTTATAATGCCAACTTTTGACTTTTCTGAGTTTTGGAATCCAACTTTGAATTTAAAAGACTCACCAACTTAGGGACTTTGTTATTCATTTAATACTTCTTATTACCTTGTGTTTTTCTTTTAAAAGTGGGCTCAGTATAGAGCATAAGGAGCCTCTGTAAAGGTTACTGTCATTCTGTGGAGAAAGCCTTCATGAGTGGGATGCTTGGCTTTTATAATGATGGTTGGCCAAGATTCTGGGGCAACATGAAACCACTTTGCTGCTTTATGTAATTTAATGGGCAGATTAGGTTTTGCTTGAAGTACATGAACTAGAAACTCAGAACATTACTATTTGATTTCTTTTTTGTTTTCTTTTTAACTATTATTGACAACTTACATATACCATATAACATGAACATAATCCCCTCCCACCACTGTCCTCTCTTTTTACCTCCCAAATCCCTCCTCCACTGAATCCCTTCCTTCTGGCTTGTTTCTTTTCTATCTTGATGTCATCATTTTGCCTCCTACTATTGAGGTCTTGTATAGGTAGTGTCAGCTACGGTGTAGCTCATGACTACTATGGCCACATTGTGTCTTGAAGATAGTATTGTAAAACATTCTTCCTCTTCCTTTGGCTCTTACATTCTTTCCACTACCTCTTCGCCAATGGTCTCTGAGCCTTGGAGGGTGTGATAGAGATGTCTCAGTGCTGAACACACCACTGTCATTTCTTCTCAGCACTTTGGTGAGTATTGAGTCTCCCCATTGGTCACTTCCATCTGAGAAGAGAAGCTTCTCTAACCAAAAGAGAGACTGGCTTTAATATATGGGCATAAACTTAAGTATTTAGAGGGCATTTTAATGGGCACAATATATCTATTAATCCAGACAACAGTAGTATCCCTCCAGTGCTTATGACCATCCTAGCCATACCATATGCTTTTGATTAGGTGTTCAGTACCAGGCAGGAATTCTGTCTCATGGAGCAGGCCTTCACGTCCAATCAGAGAGTAGTTGGTTTTCCCCATAACAGATATGACACAATTTCACCAGTTGGTATATCTGGCCAACTGCAATGCTAGGAGGGTTCACTGCTGGTTAAGACTCTTGATGACTTTTCTCCCCCAACAGGCTGCATAGCACTTTTCTGCATCCTGGCAGTTATCAACAGGGAGGAGGTTTCCAGCTCAGCACTAGCTCCGCTGATTTCTCACTGACCTGCAGCCTGAGCATGTGGAGTCTTTAGTCATAGGGTTTTACCATTTAATTCTGGTGGGCAAACAAGAGCCTTAGTACTATTGGGTTTTCAAAATTCAGATCTGTATACTTTTCTGAATTTGTTTGGGCTACTGTAATAAAATACCACAAACTGTGTAAGATATAACAGAAACTTATTCCTCACAGTTCTGGATTTTGAGAACCACACAGTCAAGGAACTGTTTCTGGGTTGTGGGTTATAGTCTGTTGACTTCCTTCAGTGTCCTCACATGGTAAGGGGTTTCCTTGGCCTCTTATATAAGGGTCCAAACAACCCCCCCATATAATGGCTCTGCCTGTATGACCTTGCAAAGACCTTGCAAAAAATAGTCATTCAGACCAAAGCAACATAAGAATATCCACTTTAAAGTGAAAAATCATACTTCATTTTTTCTCATATTTTGGCCTAAAGTTTCGGACATTTGTTTTCTGGAAATCGAGCTTTTAGATACAGTAAGAATGCTGGTTGTATGAAATTCTTTCCTGGGAAGATATGAACACATCTTCACCCCAGGTTGAGCATGGTGATGGTTTGAGTCAGATATCCCCATAAACTCATGTGTTTTGAATGTTTGGCCCCCAGATGGTGGCAAGTTGGAAGTTGGAGCCTTTCTGGAGATGTGTTGTTGAGAATGGCCTTATAGGTATTATGGCCAGCTTCCCCTTGCCAATGTTTGGCACACTCTCTTGTTGTTTTGGTTCACCTGATGTTGGCCAGGAGGTGATCTCCAGCCTCTGCTCATGCCATGTTTCCCCTGGAATCATGAAGCTTCCTGAGTCCATAAGCTGAAATAAACCCTTTCCTCCCACAAGGTGCTTTTGGTCAGGTCCTTTGTGTGCAACATGAATATAACTGCAACAGACACACATAGACCAAAGCAAGACGGTACCAAAATCCAGTTTTGGTGAACCAGTATGTCTACTGGAGTTACTTACAGAGCAGGGTGAGGCTTACTTAGAGGAGCATGGGTGACTCAAGTCAGCTGCAATAGAGTTTAGCCTCCCCACTCATGGAAGCTGTATCTCTTGAGTGCTCTGCCCAGCTTGCAGACAGCTCAGCTGATCAGTTTTTTACTGATTATATAACCTTTGTGATTGATCTTGTGACCTTTTAAGTTTTAGCTTTTCTAGACTTACTTCCTGAGTCTCCTGTGCTTCTCTCCTCCCTCCAGAAGAGAATGCTTCAGTTTGTAGGAAATCACCACACAAAAATTTAGAAGATATATGTTCAGTGATTGTTAGGGTGTGAGGAGTCCAGGTAGTCTCAGTTCTGTCCTGAGCAGCTGGGCTCCCAGGTCTAGAGATGCTCTAAGATGTGTAGCATCTTTCTTGCTGTGCCTCCCAATACACACTGATTCCTCCATTTATCAAGGAATTTTCCTTTTAAATGGCTCTCTGTGCCAGTTCCTTCTTTTAATCTTCACAGTAGCCATTTGGAGTAGTTGTATAAGATTTATACGTCTTATACTTTGGAAGAGAGACATCCATGGAGGGACTTCTCCAAACTAAGTCAGGGAGAGATTTATCAGGATATGTGGAGAATTGCCTTTGATTCTTCCAGATGGAGTATGAGTTAGTTCATTTATTCAGCTCCTTGCTCAGTACCTCCTGTGTACTGAATGTGTACTGTGTACACACTGAGGATATAGAGATGGCCAAGATGGAGCCAGCCATGTGCTTCCCTGTCAAAACACAGCCTTCACCTCTTTGCAGGAGGACTTCTGTGCTCCTTGTTGGAGCTTCACTAGAGAGCCCTGGAGCTCGGAAACAATGTGTGTGTGTGTGTGATGGTTGATGTTTTCTCATCATCTTTTGTGTGGAGTTTCTTCATATCATGACTGGCTTGAGGACCTGAATGCTGTGGATCCCACAAGTGAAAGTGAAACCCTGATACTCAGTGTTGGGTGACATTGAGCTTGAGCACTCCAGGGGTGACAAAGTGGTTTGCCGGTTTTGTTTTTGTTTAGTATTTGGATTTTATCTGGTCTTAGAACTGACATTTTCATTATCTGTTTCTCCTTTGCATCATGGATTTTTTTTCCCCCTGGGCAAGAAGAGTCTGGTAGATATTATTTGTTGGCCAGGGATTATGCCTACTTTTTCTTTTTCACTCCCTCCTTTTTCTCTCCCCTTTTCTCTCCTCTGCATTCCTTCAAGCCCTTTGTTATCTAGAACTGTTGGGCATCACTGATGAAGGAAGGTGTTTCCTGGCCCTTCAGGTACTTGCCTAGGTAAAGCTAATTCCTGGCAGTAACTGCCAGGGGAATGGTCTGCTTTGTTCTTTTCCTTTCCTTAAATGTCACAAAACATGCTGGTCACTCCAGAACTGACCCAGAGAATGTTCATTCTGTTTCTTGGTTTACACCAGGCAAGGGGTATACCTGGATGAAAGATGACTTGTACAGTTGCTACAAACACCAGAGATTTAGAAATCTAGGTTACATTTCGGATATATCTTTTGAGTCAGTATTAGCAATGTGGCAGCTGTTAAGAATCTCCCCCCTGACCTTCCATGCTGAACATGAGGAGGAGTAACAGAGGGAAATACCCATTAGCCAGATACGAGAGTATTGCTGGTAGTGCCCACAGAGAACAGTTATTAATGCCAGGTTAGTCTCTGAGAGCATGGGAGATTTGTGTAAAGTTATGCTTAATCTTTTCTGTTAAGGAGACTGAACTGGACAGGCTTTCTCATTGTCTATTTTCATCTCCCCAGTCTTACCAAACTCTGTTTATAGTATAATCAAATAAAAAAAATGTGTGGATCAGGAGTACCCAAGTTACCAGCAGAGTCCAAAGCTCAACCTTGATAGAGGCGAGTGAATGCCTTCCCTATTCCTGATTCTCTAACCTGCCTCCCACCAGACTGATTCTGGACAAGTGGCTCTTTAAGAAGCAGGACTGAAGGCAAGGTAAGTGTGCTGGCTCCCAAGGACTGGGAAATGATCTCATTATGACTCAGTTATTTAAGGGGAAAGAAAGGAACACAGGAATGGTTGGTTTTTTATAAAGCATTTGCAGTATTTACCCCCTTCTTGGGATTGATTAAATACTTTTTCAAAGAACTGTCTCAGTTTCCAAGGCCCCTTCCTCCCTCACATGATGTTTGAGCTGCTTACACACATGTTAAAGGATCAGTTTCGAAGTCTGTGGTTTCCTGTAGCATTTTTCTAAGAGTATTTATACAGACCATTTCTTAGTGAACTGTATAAATATTTATCATACAGAACAGCCTTTTGATCATAATCAGGGGTGAGATTCAGCAGAGTCCATGCTGAGGACGTAGAAGGATGCTGCCTCAGCCCTTGACTGAGATGAGAGGTGTGTCTCAGGACTCAGGTGCAACGCCAGCTTGAGTTTCTCTCTATTATTTTTCTTTCTCTTGGCCATGCAAAGTTCACGGCCTTATTTCTCACTTCACTCCCCTAGCAGCTAGTTTTCTTTTTAGAACACTCATATTTGCCTAAAAATAATAAAATGAAACCTAAGCTCCAACCCTCACCATTCATCAAGCTATCCCAGCCCCTCTGCTTCTGTGCCACACGATCAAGCTAGCTTCATTCGGGACACCTCAACTTGCTTAACTGGGAAATGAGACTCCCATTGCCCACCTCACAGGGTTGTCAGGATGCCATGTGGGCCATTTGCATCCCAGTTGCTGCATTGCTGTTGATATCGTCACTCAAGAAACTTACAAAAGGCTTGCTTTTCATTCTCAGTTTTTAGTTTGGTGTGAAAGAGCCCTGAACTTGGCCCTGAAGTTGAAGTCCAAATCCCAGTGCTGCCCTTTATTGCCAGTGTGACTTTGGGCAAATTACTTCCACTCCAGAGACATTTAAAATGGTGACAGATTTACTAATCTCATTGATTGGATTTCCCCTGTGAGAGGAGCACATGCTGGAAATCAGCTACATGTTGAGGATCCTAATCCTTTTGTCTTCAAAATACACTGGAAAAGGGAACATTATTTTCCATATTACTTTAGTTTTTGCATCTCTGACATACTGGTTGAATAAGATTAGAGTCCAGGAGACAGCTGACAGCACTTATGACCTGAGATTCAAGGGCAGAGTGGGGGAAGGGCTGGCAATCAGTGCCAGAGTCTTGTGGCAGAGATTTTGTAACTCTGGGTCTGGTTTCAGGGAAGCTGGTTGCCCAGGGCTCAGGTTTGCCTGCTTGCAGGTTCCAGGTGTGGAAACAACCACCTCTGTGGAACCTGAATTGTAGAGTTAGGATCTCTTTCTTAGAAAAACATGAACTGGGAGGAACGCTCTGTTGGCTCTTGTTGGAAGCATAGTTTTTTGTTTGTTGTTGTTTGTTTGTTTTGTTTGAGGATGCCATAGCGATATATCATAGAAGCCGATGGTTTGCTGGAAAGGGGCTCTCTGGTGTTATGGAAAGTCAGTCTCTGAACACGGAGAGCCTTGCTTCTAGGCACCATAGGCATGAGCTCCTAGCATAGCACCAGCAGACCAGCATTTAATAACAGAAGAATATTAGAAGGCACAGAGCATGTTAAGCAAAGTTAGGGCTTTCAGGTGAGGGAGAGGTTTGGTGTCTTAGTAGTTAAGTGAACTATTGGATCAAATTGCTTTGCCTAGCTAGACCACATTGATAATGCGGGACAGTAATAGTTGTTGTCTTCAGCAATTGTTGTCAGGTTTGATGTGGCACCGTAAGCAGGCTGATTAGCAGAGCATCAGATGTATACCAGACATGGTACCTTTTGTCATTTCCCCAATGATGGGTTCTAAAGATATCCACTTCATTCACTGAGTCCCAAGTACTTGAGTTCCTATTGTGTGCCAGGCACTGGCGCTCCCTTGGGGAGAGTCATGGCTAGAGTTAACTGTAATGGCTATACTGTATTTTCCACATGTGGGCGAGGCTCTCCTGAGGGCAAGCTTTCTCCTGGATTCAGAAACCAGAACCAGAGCAAGCCCACAGCCAGCTGAAAAATAGAAATCTGCCTCTGACTTTGCTGGAATGAACCAGAATGTCTGGATGGTTGGTGGTAAGATGATGCACTATGTTCAGAAGAAGATGGGGTCCGATGTAAGGAACCCAGACCTGAGGACCTGGGTCAGCTCCATAGAGGAATCTCTTGCCATGGGTGGTGTTGGCAAATAAATACCCAGCCAGGTCTGGGTAAGTTAGAAGGTCTGTATAGAGTCTTCATTTCCTGCTTTCTTCCTAGGTTTTGTCTTCCTTGATCATGTAAAGTTCTGACTGAGGGTAGAGATCTATTGCATGCTGGAATCCATGGGTAGAAGCAGCTTCCCTGGGCCTTCATAGTGGGGATAGTGAGGAACAAGAGAAGCAAACCCAAGTAAAGTTATATGTGTGTGGCTGGCGGAGGGCAGCTCGAACATCTGGCGGGGCTGTCCTCCTTCTGTCTGCAGGCAGAGAAGCTGAGGAAACTTTGAACTACAGTATTCTCCTTGAGTTGTCACTTGCCATATCCTCCAGCTGAGTGCCTGGTACCAGGTAGCACTGACTTCAAGCTGCACAGTTATTATTTCATGCCACAAAGGAAAAGAATGCTCCCAATTAATTCTAAGATGCCATTGACTGTAAGAATCACCTTGATTTCAGGGATGTTAAATATGAAAACAAGAGTATCTTAGAATTATTAAAATGTGGTCATAGGCATTTAAGAAACAATTAAATGAATGAGCTCCACAGAGATTGGAAGAAGTCAACACACTAATGGATATGGTAATGTGCCTGCCATGTGATGATATCTTGGTCACGGACAGAGCACATAAAAGACAGTTTGTATGCCATGAACTTGGACATGCTTCAGGCTCTGCTCTGTCATTTCTGTAGGTAAGCACACCTTATGCATATGCAATGGTAAAATTGCCTTGTGTGTATCACAGAATGTATCCCTGTTTTGTGACACCTGACTGTATAAAACTTAGAAATTCAAACTTAAAGCCTGATTCAGGGCATCCTTGTTTTCTATTGATTCAGTAATTCATTCAGTAAATAGTTATTGAAAACCAATTATATTCCAGATGCTGGAGGAACTGGGGGTATAGCAATTAATAGGTTCCTGTTGTCAGGCTTGGGCCAGTTAGAAAGGGAAACATGGAAACAGAAAACCAAAAACCTTGATTCAGAGTGGGGAGTTTTACAAGAAAGCACACAATATTGAATCAGCAGAATTTGTATGTGTGCAAGGAGCAGGGTAAGTGGAAGTGTTCCTAAGAGGCGATGGCTGGTCTGGGTCATCCAGTTAAGTCCATGGTCACCTGATGAGCAGATAAGTAGAGAAAGAAAGAGCAAAGGATGGAGCCGGTGGCCATGCAGAGTAGTGTTCCTGATAGAATGTGAAGCTGTCTGGAGTCTGGAGTAGGAAGGACAAGCCTGGGTTAGATGGGGTGGGAAGAAGCTTGTGGAGGGCCTGACATGGTGCACTCTGCTGAGGGCCTCCAGCACCCTACACCTTGATGTGAAGCAGTGGGGTTCTGCTTGCTGTCTTGAGAAAGGGCCCAGGGAAGGAGCCACAGGAGAGAAAGCAGGGAGGGTGGGACAAGAGTGATTTTTGCTTCAAACCCATCTGCTCTGCTTTATTAGTTTTGTTTAAATATTCGTCTTCATTGGAGATGATGTGCAGAAAAAGTTTCCTATTGAGTGGATGATTTGAAAGCTTGTGCTTATGGCTTATGCACTTCCAAACGGAGGAAAGCCAGAGAGAGATAAGAGCCCATCCCCTGGGGCCTGGGAGTCCTCTGAAGTGTGGGGAGGAAGCCAATGCTGTCACTGTCATTTCCCCATTTTCTTCTGCCTGAGAGCCAAAAGGGAGAAAACACAGCTGGGAAATCATTGTGATTAAGTCAGAACTTTTAATGAAGTTGTTTTTTATTTCTTTGTGTTTTTATTGAGGTAAATATCCAGGAAGCAGTAACTGAACATCTGTTCGTTGACTTGTTTTAGAGTCCCCAAGTGTGTGTGGCAAAGGAAATGTTATCTTTGTGAAGTTGAAGGGTGCAGAGTGCTATTCAGGTTAAAATTGGACTCTGGGCACTCCTTGCAGAGCTTACCTGGTGATTGGCTGCACGTGTACCGGTGTGGTTCTCTGTCTAGAGGCCCTGAGAGCTCAGAGGAAGGAATGCTGGTCTGGAGGATAAAAGCCCGTGAGAGCCTCATGCCAGGTGGGCTCATCTGACCAAAGGGCCAAGGGATTCCTGGGGGCTCTGGTCATATTTCCTTGTAACACACCAGGGATTAGCAAGGAAAACAGATTGTCTAACAAATTCTTGGTGCTGTCTCTTCTGGGCTTCTCATTCCCAGTCACTTCATGACATGGCTGTGAAATATTAGCTTCTTTTCCAAGTCACTATGACAAGCTTTTGCAGAAGAGAGGAAAGAGCTCCACACCTGGGATTCCCAGTTGGGGGAGTTTAGGTCTAGGCTGTCTCAGTGACTGTGGATAAATTCCTTCAATTGGAAGACTTTGTGGCATGGTGATGCACATTTGGTGTTTGAGAGTGTGTTGACCTACCACAAAACAATGTCACTTGCCTTTTAGAATCTCTCCTTGATCACCTGAACAGTGGTGATTTAAATACATTCATCTTTGGTTATAGTGAAGAGTGGAGGGAGGGTGCATACCACTTCCACAGATGTTTTGTGGCTAACTGTGCAAGTGCATTGGTCTTCACACTTCTTTTTTGGTTGCTATTGATTTTCTTATAAGGATGTAATGTATTTTCATCATAGTCTATTCCCATCACTCTCTCTTGCTCCCAATCCTCCACACCCCTTCCTGTACCTGCTACTTGTTCTAACCAGCCCCTCTAATATTTGGATGACTGTCTTTATTTTATGATTGTATTTTATTTTTGTCTTCCTTCATTGTCTATGATGACATGTTGAGGGGCCCAATATGGTTTGCAGGTAATGACAGCCGCTATGAGGTCACAAATGCAACAGCCAACATGTGTCTAGAATAAAATATTCCAAAACACTCCCCCTCCCCCAGTTTCTGGCTCTTACATACTTTCTGCTACCACTTTTGAAATATCCCCCGAGCCTTGATATATGTGTGTGATCAACATATCTTATTTGGTGTTGAGTGTGTAACTGCTGCTTTTTCCTCAGCACTTTGATGAGTTTGAGTCACCATCTATGAAAAGAGGCTTCTCTGATCAAAAGTGAAAGTAGCCTTTCTGTATGAGCACAAGAGTATTTAGAGAGCAGTTGGATGGGCAGCATATCCCTTTAGCCAAATAACATAGTAGCTACCTTCCTTGTGCCTATGAACTTCCAGCTATAAGCTTATACCAGGCATGAATTCTGTTCTGTGGAGCAGGCCTCAAATCCAATCAGAGCGCAGTTGGTTTGCCCCTGTAAGAGTTATGCCACTATTGCACTGGTGGGTTCATCTTGCCTGGACGGTGAGTTGTACAGGTTGCAGGGTTCACTGCTAATTAAAGCTGTTGAGTTTGTTTTTTCCCCCCCTCAGCAGCCTGGTACTTTCCAGCAGTGAGGAGGCTTCCAGCTGAGCACCAGCTTGATTTTTCAGTGTCTAGCAACTAACACTTGTAGTATCTTTAGTAATAGGTTATAACAGCTAGTTCTGGTGAGGAACCAAGTGTACTGGTAATAGCTCATATTGTTTTGAGAGTCTCATGGGCTTCCCTGACTAACAGCTCACTGGGGGATGGGGTTCCACCCTTGGCACTTGAAGTTTCTTTTAACAACCTGTGGCTTTAAATTTATTCTAAATTATCTAACAAAGAAGTAGGTTGTCATAAAACTTATTCATATCATTTTTTGTTAAACCTCCCCCAAACCCTTCTCTCTTCCATCCCCCTCTCTTGATCCCCCTTAGATCTTTCTGACCCAAGTATTCTGTGTCTCTGCCTATATATCTGATATCTCCTCCATTTAAGTCCTCCCCTTCCTTATCCTTCTCAGACCCTTTCTATCTTCTTGACTTCTAGTATAGACTCATTCCTTCTTACAAATAAATCTAAACATATCAATACTAGTATCCACATATGCGAGAATGTGTGGCACTTGGCTTTCTGTATCTGCATTGCCTCACTTAATATAACTTTTTTAGGTTCATCCATTTTCCTGGAAATTTATTTTTCTTTACAGTTAAATAAAGCTCCATTGTGTGTATGTACCTCATCTTTATTATTCATTCATCAAGTGATAGATATCTAGGTTGATTCCATTTCCTTGGTTTATTCTTATTGTGAATAGAGCAGCAATAAACTTGAATATGCTGGTGTCTCTAAAGTAAAGCATATAGTCCTTAGGGTTTATGTCCAGGAATAGTTATAGCTTATAGTCATAAGGTAGTTCTATTTTTAACTTTTTAAGGACCGTGCACACTAATTTCCATAGTGGCTGTGCCAATTTGTACTCCAACCAACAGTCAATAAGTTTTATTTTTTTCACTCATTAGTGCAGGGAGCCGGGACGATCGCCATTACAAGATGGCGCCCACTTCCTTGCAGCTAAGTGGTAAACAACTCCATATTAGGCAATGCTTTGAGAAAGACATGCCTTTGGCTCTGCGCATGTGCGAGTTATATAACTGTCCCTAGCCAATCCCGTGGCGCCTGGTGGTGGCAAATTGGTATCAGCCAATCATGGGGCGACCTGTGTCCTTAATCCCTATTTAAGCAACTGACTCCTAGCACTCGGGGCCCCTCACTTCCTGCTCTCCCTTCAATCAAAAGGCTCTCCAATAAAGTGTGATTTGAGAAGAATCCTCGAGTGGTGGTTGTTCTTCCTCGCTGGTCGAGGAGCTCGCCGCACATTAGAATTTGATTTTTTTTATAATGGCCATTCTGACTAGAGTGTGATAGAATCAAAATAGTTTTAATTTACATTTTTCTGATGGCTAAAGATATTGAACATTTTAAAGAAGATCTTTATTGGCTATATATATTTCTTTTGAGAACTCTATGTTCAGTTCCATGGCCCATTTTTTGATTGGGTTATTATTTTTTTAATTTTTAATTTGTTTTTGAGTTCTATATATATCCTAGATGGCAGTCTTCTGTCTGATATATAGCTGGTGAAGATTTTCTCATTCTGTAGGCTGTCTCTTGAATGAGTTGATAGCTTCCTTTGCTGTAAGTGGTTTTTTTTTTGTTTCATGAGGTGCCATATACTGATTGTTCACCTCATTTCCTGGACTAGCTACTATGCTTGTATCTTGAACTAGACTCCCTATGTTTTCCTCTACTCATTTCAGGGATTCAGGCCTTCATCAAGGTCATAGACTGATTTGAAGTTAATTTTAGTTACTGTTGAGAGATAAGGGTCTGAATTCTACATGTAGATATCTAATTTTTCTAGCACCGTTTGTTAAATATTTTGTCTTCTCTCCAGTATGTATTTTTGGCCTCTTTATAAAAACAATTAGGTGACTGTAGTTACATGAACTTATACCTAGAACTTCTGTTTCATTGATCTAGATTTCTGTTTTTGTGTCAGTACCATGCTGTTTTACTACTGTAGGTTGGTTCTGGAATATAACTAGAAATCAGGTATCATGATTCCTCTAATAGTATTCTGTTTGTTTAGGATACTGTTTGGTTTTCCAGGGTCTCCTATACATCCATATGAATTTTAAGATTATTTTATCTACTGGTTACACTGAATCTGTATATTGGTTTTGGTAGACTGCCCATTTTCACAGTATTAATTCTTCTAGTCCATGAACATGGGAAATCTTTCCTTTTTCAGGTGTCTTCATTAGTTTCTTTCTTTATTTTTTAAAAATTTTCATTGTAGGGCTGAAGAGATGGCTCAGCAGTTAAGGCACTTGCCTCTAGTGCCTAAGGCCCCTGGTTCAATTTCCCAGGACCCACATAAGCCAGACCCACAAGGTGGTGGCCCTGGCATGCTCTCTCTCTCTCTCTCTCTCTCTCTCTCTCTCTCTCTCTCTCTCAGCTTGAAAATGAATAAATAATAAATAAAATATTTAAAAAATTTTCATTGTAAAGGTCTTTTACTTCCTTGGTTACAGATATCCCACGATATTTAACTTTTTATGGCTATTATAAATGGGATTTTTCCCTGATATCTTTCTCAATATGTATGTCATTTGTATATTTGAAGGCTACTGATATTTTTGTGTTAATTTTTGTATTAATCAGGGTTCTCTAGAGGAAAAACCAATAGAATGAATTATAGTAAAAATGGGATTTATTGGATCAGCTCACAGCAGTCCCACAATAGCAGTCTGCAAACCCTGAACTCAGTCCATGTGGCTGGATGCCTCAGCAGTCCTAATCCAGCACTGAAAACCTCAAGCCTTCCTGGGAAGCTGCTGGTCTTCAGTCCAGACTGGAAGGCTGAGGAAACTTTGTTTCAATGTCAGCAAGGGCATAGATGAAAAGGATGGCTGCTCCTTCAAGTCACAACAAACACCAGCAGCCAGGAGGAGAGAGAGATTTCCTTCCCCTTTAAGTAGCCTTGCAACCCTTTTCTCGACTTGTTGACTTCCTGAGTATTTGGAATTTCCTTCCTACACTGCCCTCCCAGGAAGGGGTGTTTGTTTCTAGCTAACATGACTTCCTGAATCTCCCGAGCCTCCTTTCTCTCTTCAATTCAGAGGAAATCTGCTACACAACACTCAAGATTACTGTGGATTGCTGACAGGTCAAGTTGACAACAAAACTTAACCCTCATAAATTTGTATCCTACCTTAGTTGCTGAAAGTGTTTATGAGCTTTAGGCATTTTCTGGTGGAGTCTGTAGGGTCTTTTATATATAGAATCATGTTATCTGCAAATAAGGATTATTTGACTTCTTACTTTCCAATTTGTTTCACTTTTATTTCTTTCTCTTGTGTTATCACTGTAGCTAAGACTTCAAGAACTATGTTAAATAGCTTTTAGGAGAGTAGATATCTTTGTCTTGTTCCAAGATGGGAATGCTTTGATGTTTTTTTTCCATTTAGTTTGATGTTAGGTATAGGTTTGTTATATATACTCATTATTATATTGAGATATGCTTCCTTCTTCTCTAATCTTGCCAGTATTTTTATTATGTAGGGATTTGGATGTGATCACATGCCTTTTCTGCATCAATTAATATGATAATGTGATTTCTGCTCTTGAGTCTGTTTATATGGTGTATTGTGTTTATTGAACCATCTCTGCATCTTGGTAATAAATCCTACTTGATCAAGGTGGATCATCTTTTGATATGTTCTTAAATTTGATTTGCAAGTATTTTATTGAGAATTTTTATGTCCATGTTCATTAAGAATATTGGTCTATTTTTTTATTGTGTCTGTCTGGATTTGTTATTTGTGTAATGCTGGCTTTAGAGAAGGAGTTAGGGAGAACTTCCTCCTTTTCTATTATATGGAATAATTTATGAAGCAGTATTTTCATTTCATTAAAGGTCTAATATAATTATGCAGTGAACTGTCTGGACCTGTACTTTTTGATTGGCAAATTTTAAATTACTGATTCCATCTCATTCTTAAAGACCTGTTTAATTATTTATCTCATCTTGGTTAAAATGTGAATATGATGTGCATAGAGAAATTCTTATCTTTCTTTATAATGCTCTAGTTTGGTGTTATATGGGTTTTTTAATGTATTCATTTATTTGAGAGAGAGAGAGATGGAGAGACAGAGCAAGAATGAGAGTGAGAGTGAGTGAGCAAGAGAGAGAGAAAGGAGAGAGAAAGGTTGGGCACACCAGGACCTCTTGTCACTGCAAAAAAAAAAACTTCAGATGCATGTACCACTTTGTGTATCTGGCTTTTATGTAGTTACTGGGAAATCAAACTAAGTCTGTCAGGCATTGCAGATAAGTGATTTTAACCACTGAGCTACTTCTTCATTCCTAGAATATTTATATTTTTTGAGGCAGGGTCTCTCTCAAGCCCAGGCTGACCTTGAACTCAGTCTGTAGGTCCAGGCTGTCCTTGAACTCACAGAGATCCTCCTACCTCCATCTCATGAGTGCTGGGATTAAAGGTGTGCACCACCACACCTGGCCCTGGAATATAGGTTTTTAAGTATGTCCTTATGAGTTTCTCAATTTCATTAGTCTGTTGTAATGCCTTCTTTTTCATTTCCAATCTTATTTATTTGGTTCTTCTCTCTCTTTTGGTTAATGTGTCTAAGGGTTTGTCAATCTTTTCAAAAAAAACCCAACTATTTGTTTTATCTATTCTTTTAATGCTTTCTTTGTTTCTATTCATTGATTTCTCCCTTGATTTTGATTATTTCTTTCCATCTCATACTTTTAGATTTGGTTTGTTCTTGTTTTTCTAAGACTTTCATGTTTGTCATTATTTGTTTGCAATTTCTTTCTTTTTGTAATATCGTCATTTAGAGCTATAAACTTCCTTCTTGGGACTGACTGCCATCATTGTGCCCCATAGGTTTTTGTATGTGGCCTTTCCATTTTCATTGTCATAGGAATTTTTGAATAATTCAAAGTATATTTTCCAATCTCCAGGGGTTTATATATTTTCTTTATTTTTGCCTTGTTGTTGATTTCTAACATTATTAAATTTTGGGTCAGATAAAATACACAGAGTCATTTCAATTTTCCTAAATCTGTTGACACTTGCTTTGTGTTCTAATATGTCATCTATTGTAGAGAAAGTTCCATGGGCTGCAGTCTTGGATTTTTTGTACATATTTATAATCATCCTTTTGATCCTTTCGTCTAGAGTTTCCTCTAGGTCACTCTCATGCAAAGGTTCTCATAGTATAGGATTGGTATTTCTTGAGGGAGACATATTGACTTAGCTTTTCATGATACCCTGATACTTACCTATCTAGAGACAGTGCATTGATCAGGTCTTTATGACACATCTGTGTTTAGTGCTTGGAACAGCTCTTGATGTTTCTTTATGTCCTTTGCTCTGCTTTGTGGAGCCTGGAATTCTGTTTCAGGGATACTTGGTAGTGCTTTGTGAGGGGGATAGGTGAATTGGTTTCAATTCGGTTGATGCTGTGTACAGTTGCTCCCCTGCCAAAATGGGAGATCATTGGTGACCCTGCAGTGTTGAGGGGAGTTGCTGAAGGGAATACGGACACTGAAACTCAGCACAAATCTTATCCCAAGTTCAGGTCATCTGTGTTCATGGGGTGGAGTAGAGAATTCCTGTGGAGATTCAAGGTACTTAAATTTTATGTGGTATGCAATCATTATATCACAGGTGTGTACCCTGTCATGGTGAGGAGAAAAGGATTGTGTACAGATTCCTATAAGATCCCCATCAGGCCTGGATCACAATGGCAGGTCTTGAGGATTCCTGTGAGTGGAGGGGAGGAATGAACAGGCTTCAAGCCCTTCTGTATCACAGTGGGGGGTGGTGAGGGTATGTGCAGGTGAAGGGTTGCATGGAATAGATTTGTGTCTTTCCTCACATGTTTGTCCCTCCATGTCACAGTGTGTGGGTGGGGGGCTTGAGTAGAGGGTTTGTGTCGATTTCAACCTCTTTGTCCCTATGTGTCCCAATCAGGGTTGTATTCTTTTTAAAGTTTTTGACAGTTTCATACATGGATACAGTGTATTTTGATTCCTCCACTTACTGTATCTCTTCCCTTTTCTCCTCCATTAAAACCACACATATTCTATACCTGGTTTTAAAAATATATTTTCACCCACTAATTTAAAGTAGGTGTGCTTGCATAACGGTGTGTGAAATGTTATTTCCTAGAGAACAAGTGGTCTTCCAGTGGCCCCTTCCCCAGCACTTACCAGTTTCTATTCTTTACTCTGGGAAGTGTGGATTCTCATAGCCTTCTCCTTCACCTATGTTGAGATATTGACAAACTCCACTACATACATAAAACCCCATCTTGCATTAGCCCATGAGTTTAGGGGCTTTATCATAGTCAGAAGACAGCATGCTGTAGCCCCACTTCCAATGTCCTGCTCCCACATTCTTTCCATCCTCCCTTTCGTCAGTTTTTCCTAGCCTCAGAGGGTGCAGCTTAGGTGTGATGTTTAGGCCTCAACACACACTAATTGCTTACTCTTGGAAGTTTTGCCATCTCCTTCACAAGGTTTTTCACTTGCTCACCACAGGTGGAAGGACACAATGTCTGGTGGAGACCAGGAGCTGGGCCGCTACTACGTGGGTGTTGATGTTGGAACGGGCAGTGTCCGTGCAGCTCTAGTGGACCAAACAGGGCTCCTTTTGGCTTTTGCAGAGCAGCCAATTAAGATGTGGGAACCTCAGTTCAACCACCATGAGCAGTCATCTGAGGACATCTGGGCAGCATGCTGTGTTGTCACAAAGGTATGAGCAGAACTGTGGCATTCTACCCTTGTGCACACTCTCAGGCTTATCTTGGTCTCCCTGGTCATGCCCTGGACTGGGGTATCTTGTTTCTACCTTGAGTACAGAATGCCTGGGTAATTTGTGCCAGCTTTGTCACGCACTATGTTGAGGGAACTAGTGTCCACTTAATGCATGCACTATGCTGAGGTAACTTGAGATGCAGAGCTGAGTATGCATAGACTTTGTCTTAAAGAAACAAACAGTGTAGTTCCTGAGACTGATAGCTGAAAGGTGATTACGTGAGTGCTGTGGAGAGTAACTATGGCTGGAACTAACCTGGAGGGGCACTGAGGAAGACAGCATAGAGGATGTGGGAGCTTGAGATGTGGTGGATGCAGAAGTTGTCATTGAAAGTCATAGCTAACACCTGCTGTACCTCTGTTTTCTATAAAATATTTATACACATTGTGTAGTTGAATCATGTGGTGGTTAGAATTAGATGTTCCCCAGAAATGCATTTGTTTTTCCAATATTTTATTTACTTATTTGCAATTGAAGAGAGAGGGAGAGAGAGAGAGAGAGAGAGAGAGAGAGAGAGAGAGAGAGAGAGAGAGAGAGAGAGAGAGAGAGAGAGAGA
>PVHP010017084.1:0-34913 GCA_004024765.1 Zapus hudsonius
GGGAACCGAACCCAGGGCCTTAGGCACTGGAGGCAAGTGCCCTAACTGCTGAGCAATCTCTCCAACCCCCAACTTATTTTTTAAAAGCAAAGAAACCATTGAGTTTTAGAATTGCACTCCAGATATCTTTTGCATGACTCTTATATGAGAGCCTAATTGTCATTTTCACTTCTGGTGATGTGGAGGGATCTTTTGCAGGAACAATTCTAATTTGGCTTTTACTTTTATTACCAAGAACTCTATGAACACCACTCTGGAAATGCTTGGTCCTGATCAAAGTTGACAAGTACTTATTTTCCTTCATGAAGCAAAAGCTTATTGATACTTCTTAAGACCATAAGGTCTCCATTACTCCAAATGTTCTCCTCAATTAGACTGACAAGAGTTGGCACCCCATCAAATGCTTGGTAAAAGAGCATGCCCATCTGCACTACCACGAAAGTGCATAACACAGGAAGTGATACATTGGCATATGAAAGAAGGGAAATAGCATTAGTGTTCTTCCGCAATCAAATTATTTATGAACGTCACTGGTGTTAGTATGTTTAGACCTTCTTTATTAACATCTTATACCCAAGAGTTTTATCTCAGCCTTCCTGACAGCTATATAGACATTTTATCAGCTCAAAATATTCATCACAATTACTTGATATGTTTCACAGATAGTTCTATATTTCTACATGTACAAATCAGGGGAGTCCTTTGTTTTCCTGGAGTGGGATTCGGGGTGCTGCATCTCAGTTCTCATGTAGCACACACTTGCAGCAGGTGCTTCTCCACATGCTAACTGCATGCTGTCTTGTTTCATCATCTCAGCAGTCTGCAGGCCCACTCGCTATTATTATCCCAGCTTTACAGTTGAAGAAACTGAGCCACAGAGAACTGAGTTGGGTTATACAAAGTCAACCCAGAAGCACAAAAGAGATTCAAATCTAATCGGACCCCAAAGCTTATGGCAATTAACTGTTATACTCCTACAGGTGTTTGCCTAAAGAAGATTCTGTAGATAGCTTAGTGCTTTTGCCTGCCAAGCAGAATGACCCGAGTTCCATTCCCCAGGGCCCACATAAAGCCACATGCACAAGGTGGTACATGTGTGGAGTTCGTTTGCAGTGGCTGAAGGTTCTGGCTCACCCATTCTTTCACTTTCTCTCTCTCTCTCTCTCAAAAATAAATAAATAAATAAATAAATAAATAAATAAATAAATAAATAAATAAGATTCTGCATTTTCCACTTTGCAGTCCTTAAGGCTAAAGTATGTAATTATACTGAATTGGGACATGGAAGCACAGGAAATAATAATGGGAATGAAAATATCAGTATTAATATTTATAGTGATCAATAGTTATATAAATGTTAGGGACAATTACAATGATAGAATTGCTAATTTCATTGTACTAGCTAATATTAGCAATATTAATGTGAGCTACACATTAGTAATAAAATAGCTAATATCAGTAACCCTTATTGTATGCTGGGCAATGTGGCAATGTATTAAACCTGTCTTCACTTATATAGCATAAATTTCAAAAGTAACAGAAGCTTGATGGAGGTACCTTGAGAAGCATCCTCAGAAGGAGGAAGGATAGATTTTTACTTGTTTAAGAGCAATCTGATGTTGTTAAACATAAAGGTACCTGTGAATTTGTGTGTGTGTGTGGGGGGGGGTATAGGAAGACTTTTCACTTTACATTCTGATTCTCCAAGTTTAGCTTTTGTGTTAATGAAATAACACTCCAGACAGCAGTGCAGTAAGGTTGCTTCCCCATTTGATGGCTTTTTACCAACACAATATGACCAACTATGGTGACTATGGAAGATAGGGTGAATCCCTGGGGCCTGCGGTCTCCTTTCATGATGCATTGTTCTCACAGCCTTGGAGAGTGAGAGCAGCAGGGAGAGATTTTGTCTTCTTTTCTTTCAGCATCTTATCGATCAGATGCTGATTATTTCCTGATGCCTGAGCTACTGCAAATTGTTAGCTTTATGTTCTGGTTATAAAAACTGTCATGTTAGTGGTGTACTCTGCTCTTTTCAGCTGCCTCTTGGTTTGGAACAGTTGTCTGCTTTGGTTATTTTCAAGCTCAATACTATTATTTGCTTGATATCATCTGCTTTTAAAAATATTTTTATTTATCTTCAAGCAGAGAGAGAGACAGAGACAGGGACAGAGACACAGAGAGAGACACAGAGATAGAGAGACAGAGAGAGAAGAGAGACAAAGAGAATGGGCATGCTAGGGCCTCCAGCCACAGCAAGCGCCAGATGAATGTGCCACCTTGTGCATCTGGCTTTACATGGGTACTGGGGTATCGAAACAGGGTCCTTGGGCTTTGAAGGCAAATGTCTTAACTACTGAGCATTCTCTCCAGCCCATGTTGCTATGCTTTTTAATCCATTCTCTGTGTCAGAATGGCTTGGGGGGGGTGGTCAAGAGAAAATAGCAATCTGGCACTATTTAGACAGTTTCAGATGGCCTGGCACTTAAAAAATTTATATAGGCACATCAGGGCCTCCTGCCACTGCAAAAGAACTCCAGACACATGTACCACTTTGTGCACCTGGGTTTACATGGGTGCCAGGGAATCACACCAGGGCCATCAGGCTTTGCAAGGATGCATCTTAACTGCTGAGCCATCTCTCCAGACCCCTGTTTGCCACTTTTAAAGAGAGTTCCAGGAGGATTTCTAGAAGATTCCAATTTTCAGTGAAGGTTGCAAGCCACTCATTTCCTACATGTGCTTTCTTCTTTTTGTACCCAGTATTTTACAAGCCTTCCATCGCTGCATTCCACTATTTTTGTTCCTTGGCACCATGAACAGGATGACATATCAGTCCAGTCTCTCCCCAGCTTAGTCTTCTGAATTAAGTTGATGAAGCCCAGTCCTAACATACAAAATGTAGGGTTAGAAGAATGACTCAGGTTGAGTATGTAATTCCATTGGCTGTAGGTAACCAGGGAAACCCCTGTGTGATTTTAGGCCTAGTTTGGTTTGAATTGACAAGGAACTTCAAGTTGAGTGTTGGCAGCAGTTTATATGGGTAATTTTATCTTAGAAACCAAGATGGTCATTTCTTTACTTATGTATGTACTACGGTGTATCCCTTTGTCTTAGCAAGATTATTGTATATTACTGTCACTGAATTTGTTCAATTTTTACTGTGGGCTTGTTGCTGCTGTTGGTAGAATTATTTTGTTTCTTTGTAAGCTTGTTAATCAGTTTTTGTAGTTCTGTTCTGTAATGAAGCAGAATATATAGTCATTTTTAGAATTGTTTCCCTCTGCTTATTATAACATTTATTTCTCTATGTAAGAGTAATTATGTAACGAAGTAGAAAATGTGCTCATTACTATTATTTTCAATTTTTGATTTTGGCATAATGCAGCTTTCTTGAGTAGACTTTCTTTTGAATGTTTTACTTATACAGGGAGTTTCCTACTCTCTACCTTTCTTAGCATCCACACCTGTGGCTGAAGAAGTTATCAACAGATTAAACAAGTAAGAAACAAATTATTGCCTACAAACGAAGTGGTAGATGTTTAAGAAGTGATTGAGTATATATATATATACATATATATATACATACATATATATCACATCTCTTGATTTTGTATTGGTAATTAAATAGAAACTATGTACATGAAAAATTAATTGTAGGAAGTATCTTTTAATTGCAGAATGAAAGGCTTAGAGAGGCTTTCACACCCTCCAAGTCTGTTTTTTGCAGGTTGCTGATAGTTTGAGCCATGTAAATTCTTTTTTGAATTTCCATTGTGTATATTCCTTTAGTAGAAAAGACAACACACATATCTTAGCAATGAATCATAGAGAAAAGTGAAAACTACTCATAGCCTGATTTTGTATTATTCTTTCTTTGTGTGTGTGTGTGTGTGTGTGTGTGTGTGTGTGTGTGTGTGTGTGTGTGTACATGCTTGTACACAGGTGTGGTGGCCAGAGGACCACCTCAGGTGTCATTCCTTAGGAGCTGTCCACCTTTCATCAGGGCAGGGTCTCTCTCTCTCTCACACTGGATGGAACTCACCATGTAGGCTAGACTGGCTGACTAGCAGCTCCAGGATTCCCCTTTCTCTACTTCCCCAGTGCTGGGATTACGTGGCTTCTGGGGGTTGAACTCAGGTCTTCATGATTGAGCTCTTTCCCAGCCTTAAATTATTCTTTCTTTAATGGATTACTCTAAATGGGAGTCGTTCCCTTTTCTGATAGCTTATTTTAGAGTTATCTTGAAAATCATAGAGTCTTCCTTTCATATATCATTACTGTTTCAATTGTGATGCTTTTTACTTAATGCTTTCCTGTGATACTTTGAATACTCTGAAATGAGAGTTTGAACACAGCACTCGTGTATCTTCTTGTGAAGCAAAACCATTTCATTTCTACTCATAATGCTTGTATTCCATATCCTAGACACATACCAACACCTTTGGATCTTTGCAGTTTCTCTAAAACTCATTTAAATTTGTGCCATTAGAATTAGAATGTACAAAGGTGACTTGGTGACATTCTGATCGATAATTACTTGTGACTCAACCTTATACCTGAGCCCTGGCCCCAGATCTTTCATTCTTCCCCTTTAAGAGCCCCTCACTTTTTTTTTTGGCTGATATCCTCATCTGGTTTATTGTAGTTATTTCTGTGAGAATATCTTTGAGACCCTCAGGGCCAGAGAGAAACATTCACAGTGTTTGATTGTATGACCTGGCCATCTACTACTTATCTACCTAAAATTCAGTTAGTTTTATAGTGATTTGTTCTTGTCAGTGACACCCCCCCCACACCACATAGTAAATACATACCAAAATGAATAAATAAATAAAAGTTTAAAACAAAGTTTTCCTAAAATCTCTGCAAATGCTAAAGTTGAGATTTGTTTTTTTGCCTTCTCCTCAAAGTTGGGGCTATTTAAGATTTATTTATTACCTGCTATGTTTGTGATTTTAAAATGTATTTGGTTCAGTTCTAAATGTGCCTATTCTTTTTCCTCATGTCCCAGTTTTGCCTTTATAGATGCTCCACTGATTCAGATGCCCCTGCTGAGACAGGTCCTTTGAGAGTGCTTTATTTAGTACGTCTGGATTCCTGGTGATGACTTCTCCAGTTTGACGTGCCACTGACGGTTTGTGCTTTCCCTGCTGCCAGGAATTCTGTCATCGCAACAATCTTCTCTGTGCTTTGGGGTCATGAAGGTATCCTTTTGGAATGTCCCCATGGATGTCAGCCCCATCCTAGACCGTCTCCATCAGGATCCCCAACAAAGTTTCCCAGGTGAGTTGTATGAGAAGCGGGGCTCCACATCCATAGGCAATGTAGCTTGTGAGCTGTTTCTTAGGGAAGAGGATGATGTGGCCCAGGCCTGGGGCACAGTGATGTATGTGTGTCATGTTTGTGCATGGGTGGGGGATATTCTCCCTACCACTCTGCCAGCCCCAGTATTAAGGTCAGCGTGTGCTCTTGCTTGGACACTTGCATCTGGCATCTTCACTGCTGCCACTGAAATATACTAACTCCAGTTACTTCTATAAAGTTGACTTCAGCTCCCCAGTATTATTGGTTCTCTCGTGTCTGACATTTGTGTTATCTCAGCTGTGTAGTTTCCCAACATCGCATATAGCATTATGGATATGCCTAGAACAAGAAGACTCTTGCTTCAGCCTAGCCTACCATCTGAACCTGAAATCTAGAGGCAGATCAAAACTAATCTCATTGCTTTTGGTAGGGATCGATTCTTCTTCCTTGCCATTCTTTTCTAGTACTTTCCTAATTTGATTCATAGTGACTCATTTGCTGGCCATTCTCTTACAGTTGGAAAATGTGACACAATTCTTACTGGTAAGACCAATATTCAGAAGGGGATAGAAGCATCTGGTGTTCTCTGTCACCACTTTTCGAAACCTCGACACTGACATAATACCTGAAACTATAGCCACTATTTTGTGACTGATCAGGGACACCTGAACAGGGCCAATGTGAGGGGCTGGGGAAATGGCTTAGTGGATAAGCATTAGTACCAGAGTTCAGCTCATATAAAAGCCAGAAGCTATGGCAGGTGCTTGTGATCCCAGATATGCCTACAGAGAACTGAGGTGGACACAGGAGAATCCTAGAAACGCTCCTGACAAAACACTGTGAAGCCCTGTTTCAAAGAGGTGGAAGGCAAGGACAGACAACTTTCAGTTGTCCTCTGACCTCTGTATGCACACACCTGGATGCTCTCTCTCTCTCTCTCTCTCTCTCTCTCTCTCTCTCTCACACACACACACACACACACACACAAACACAGTAGGATGGAAAGATCATTAGGAACTGCTGATGTTGAGAAATAAAACCAAAAGTAACATGTCTTATTTCTGTAAACTATGCATAGTTGGCTTTTTTGCCGTTGTTGTTGTTTTTTTTAATAGAGTATATCCCTAATTCATATTTATCTCTCAGAGCTGGGATGTTGGTATTAGATAATAAATGAAACTAACAAAACTCTGATTGACAGCTTTCCAAATTGTATTAGGTTATTGGAATAGTAATTGATTAAAGACATGTATTTAACAGGGATTGTTAGATTTTTTTTAAAAAAACTAACACAAACTCAGTATTTATATTGTGATTTCAAAATAAAACATTTACATGTTGTAATTACATTTGGCATACTAAAATTCTGCTGTATAAGTTTGATGGCCCTATGACTTGGTATCAAGGTGGATTTCTGTAAGGAACTTTACTGACTTATTTGCTATAAAGAATAGAGTACTTTTTCTGATTTATTATAAATTTTAAATTCTGGATTTTGTATTAGTCATGCACTTGGGTAATAAGAAGTGCTACACAACATTTTACATCACAGTAAACTATGTAAAATATAATACATATGATCAGAGTAGAACATTGAAGACATTTAACAGGGAAGGAATTACAATTCAAGTTACCACTTTTTAGAATCCTACTGTAAATTGGGTGAACAGTGGAACAATAGATATTAATTTTTATGTGAGAAATTTGATATGAAACTTACAAAAAGTCCTCTTGTCTTTTCATGGACAGTCCCCGTTTTGTATTGTGCAGTGACAAGACATTACATAAGATGGCAGTAAGAGATTACAAATGTTTCCTCTCAGAGTGATCCATTCAAGGACTAGGCCCGTACAGTGTAATAAACACAATTACATAACTCCTAGGTTAGATGGCTAGATGTCTTGATAGGATTTTCACTGCCTATAAATTCCTCTTTATAATGGAAAGACGAAAGCTGCTGAGTTCATACACATGTTCAAGCAATATTCACAATGCCGTACTTCATTCAGACCACCTTTCTCTGCATAATTCTCTAAAAACTAAAATCTTATTATTTTTCTGAGGCCATGCTTTAACAAAGTCAGTGAAGGTTTCTTAGCATATCTTTCAGAGTACATTATTGCTTTCCTGTAAGCTCCATTGAAGTGGTCTATTTCCAGGCGCTATGTCACTGTTGTTTTTCTCACAGATTGCTGGAGCAGTTTTGTTTTTCTAAGAGAATGCAACTATTTTACTTTATTCCTATGTTTTATTTTATTATGAATTTATTTTTTATTTTATTTTATTTTTTATTGCTTTGTTGGAATCAAACCCAGGGGCTTGCAATGTTATAATAATTTGGAAGCTTAGAAAATGAGTGGGAGATTAGCTTGATGTTCCAGGATGCAATTAAATGCAGAGAGAAGAGACAATCAAAAGGTCAGCTTTATTGTTTCCAAAATAATGAATGAATGCTTTGCGCCTTTTACCAGCAGAATCCTGGACATTAAGATGAGCCAATAATAATGACTATATATTGATAATGAATGAAAAAGTGGGAGACAGCATCTAATACTAAATCTATACTTTTTTCTGGAACAACTTCCATATTCTTTCATATTGGTAATGGACCACCGGAACGTGGAGAAGTCTGCACATCTGTCAACTAGATCACTAAAGAAAGCATTTTTTTGTCTATATAGAGTCTTGATATGGATTTTTTTTTTGGTAGAGAATTGAAGTCCACAAACCAATGAATAAATTAGCACTGGAGAAGCTCTTCCCAGACAACACAGATGATCTTCTTCAACTGCCTCTCTTCCTAGATAAAGGAAACACTTTTCAGTTCTTCCATTATCAACCC
The DNA here is from genome assembly GCA_004024765.1 of Zapus hudsonius. Taxonomy (NCBI): domain Eukaryota; kingdom Metazoa; phylum Chordata; class Mammalia; order Rodentia; family Dipodidae; genus Zapus; species Zapus hudsonius. The sequence goes on from PVHP010017084.1 coordinate 8,150, forward strand.
TCCGGAATCCCAAGAGGAATGACGTTTTTCTAATTATTTAAACATTGAGGACTTTGACATTTTTTTCCTGTTTTTTTTTTTTTTTTGTTTGTGTGTGGGTTGAAGTAAAAGACATAGCTTTGTCTTACACTATCATACATTTTTAGACCAACTATAAAATGTTTATCTAGTTACACAAATATGAAGTCACAGGCATGTCACAAACCTGTCACATGATTGACTTTGATAGTACAAATGGTCATATCTTAGAACCCAGTAATCAGCAAGTGTTATAAATTATAATTTAATAGGAATGAAATTTTGTTTATTGCTTTTTGACAATTCATCTTATAAGTAAACAATTTAAATTTTAATAGTTTACTACTCCTGTTCAATATTCCTATGTAGTTTTTTTTTATTGTAGCAAGTGTATATATTAACATTTTTGATCTTTGGTCTTCCTAATCTCTTAAGTTTTATTTTAAACATTTCATAATGTTACAATAAGAATTTATTTTAATTTAACTATATTATAATAATTCCACTAGATTTTACTGAAGTGTTAGACATAAAATATTCTTGGATGGTGAGTTTTAAAACTCTACTTTTTAAAAGAAACTTGCATTCTTTCTACTTGTGGGCCTACCTTCATTAAGATCCCCTCTTGGGGGCTGAAGAGGTGGTTCAGCTGGTAAGAGCACGTGTGCCAGCCCGAGGGCCTGATTCACCTGCCCTGAGCTGGACTCTGTATCACCCATGTCAACAGCTGGCTGTGGACGTGCATACTTGTCACCCCCATCTTGTGTGGTAACAGAGACTGGAGCATCATTGGGGCTTGCTGGTCAGCCAGCTGACTGAAAACTGGGTTCAGTGAGAGATTTAGTATCAAGAAAACAGGAGACACTCAGTGTTCCCCCAGGCCTCCGCAGACATGTGCATCTGCATACACATGTATATACCCTATGCATAGACACACTACACCACACATACCACACACAGACAGCAAAAGAGCTCCTTTTTGTATGTGTGTTGTATGGTGTACGGATACATGTTCATGTGTAGGTGCATGTATGGGAGGGTGCATGTGCATGCATGAATCTGATGTCAGGTGTCTCCAAGTTCTAAATTCGGATGTGTATGGGAAGAGATGGTGTGGAAGGTTCTTAACTGTTAGAAGTTATATTGTCAGGCTGGGGAGATAGCTCAGTGAATAAAAGCACTTGTTGCTCAGCCTGAGTGCCGAGTACCCAAGTTCAATCCTCTCCAGACCTCACAGAAAAGGCCACAAGTAGCGATGAGCTTCTGTAATTCCAGCAGGCTGCTGGCGAGATGGGAGGCAGAAACAGGTGAATTTCCTAGAAGCTTGCAGAGACCAGCAGAGTGAGAGTGAGAGTGAGATCCAGAGAGAGAACACTGCTTTCGAGGTGGGTTCCTCCTTGGGGTGGAAGTTGTCCTCTGATCTCTGTACACACACACACACACACACACACACACACACACACACACACACACACACAATGTTAACAGTGATGACAACATTGGTGAAGATGATGGTCAATCACTATAACAGTTTGGAAAACCTGAAATTGTTTTCGTTCTTCTAATCATTTACTCTGTTTAACAAAGAACAAAGTGCATTTCTATTTTATATAGGTTAAATAACATTTTAAGATCACACGTGGATTCTAGTGAGAGGGCTGGCTGAATGCAGGGAATCTGATTCCAAAGACCAATTTTCTTGTTATGCAAAGAATCAAAAATTTTGTTCAGAGACGTCTTCGGGAAAATGTGCGTGAGCTCCTAAAAAATTGTCATTTAAAAATATTTTCATTGCTTATTAAAATTTTCACTGCTTTATTTATTTATTTTTTAAGAGTGACTCACACGACCAAATGATCTTTCCAGAAATCTGCCTGTTTAACATCTTGTGGGAGAAATCCAAAGTTATTTTCCTTAGCAGGTTTGTTTACAGCGAGGAGTTTGCTACCTGAGGAGAAATAGTTCCATCCAGAGGCAGTCTCTGGATCAGATGAAGGTGGCCAATCTCAGTGTGAATAACTGCTCTTAACAAGGAACTCCAGATACACAAAAGCTACTTTCTGAACATCAAGTGCAACAGGAATGATCTGTTCTAGTTAAACAACAACAACAACTCATTCTGGCTCTCACCAGCTCTGTGTCTTTGGGCAAATAACTTTACTAAATCTCAACTCCTTAATCTAATAATAGTATGAGGACTGGATGAGTTAATGAAAGTAAGCACACTCAGGGCATTGTTACCTACTGAAGAAGTCAATTCCAGTTCTGGTTATCACATAATCACAGATACAGCCTCAGGACCTGGCTGCACAGGACACTCTCAGTCTTAAACAGTCCCTTTTGGAATACACTTTCATGACAAGGACCCCCAAGTAAGAATAGAAACCTGGGCTTAAAAAGTATGAGTACAGATGTCCTTGGTCCTTGAGCCTTGGCAGTAGACGACACAGCTTCCAAATGTAGCGCCTCAGTGAGAAGTCAGGGTCACAGTGCGTCCCATGATCGTGTGGTGGCCTTGCCAGTACTAAGTGGTGAGCCGGCCCAGGGTCCACTGGCCCTTGAATCCCTCAGGTGCTTTAGGCACTTGAACTTCAAAGCTCACTTACATTCCACCGTCAGAGATATGGATCGCTCAGACTCACTGGGTCTCTGCCTTGTCTGTCAATGCGAAGGAACAGCATGGTCTTTGTGTCCAACTCAGTCACTGATATTGGAGTTTCATCAAATTAATTATTCTTTCATCTTTCCAGTCTGAAGGAAGAACAGTTTCTCATACAACTCTGAAAAATCGGAACACCACTGTGATGAGGTTTGAAATTGACTCAGTCCTTGCTATCAACCCTGAGAATGTGGGAGATGATTAATGTAGCTGTTGGGCAGAGTTTGCCTGGGAAGTGAGGAACTCTGGAAAGGGCAGTGATCAATTGGTGGTTGGGGAAATGGCACAGGGGGTGCCGAATGCCAAATCCCTATTGTGTATCTTGAGGTGTGGAAAATTCCTCAGGCCTTGGTACTGTGAAAAACTTGGGGTTCTTCTGTTTTTTTTCATTTCCATCTGAGAGGGACCCAGCTTAGCAGGGACATGGGGAGCATCTGAAGTAAGGCCACACAGTCCTTTCTGATGGCCTCAGTTGTTTTAAAAGTTTTTTTTTTAATTGATTTTTTAAAAATCTAGCTTCCAATCACTTGCTCTTCTGAAATGCTACATCACTGGGGTTTTTACCAAAGGGGAAAAAAGATTGTAACCAACAGAATTTAATTAAATTCAACTGTCATAGTTGGGTATTTGTCCTTGAAGGAAGAGGAGGAGGAGGTGTTTTCAAACCCAGAAAGCAGCTTAAAAAATGATTTGGGTTGAAAGAACATTCTAAGTGAGAAATGGAAAATTGTGCGCTTTGTTAATGATGCCGGGGCTGTGGCCTTGGAGGGAGGCTGGTTGAAACAAAATGAAAGATGGACTTGATACCTCTCCAACAAAGGTGCTTTCCGAACAAAGCCGCCTCCTCAGCTGCTAGCACTTTCTTCCCAGTCCTGTGCTGTGGGCACCCGAGTTACTGTGGCAACCCTGGCCTTGGACGGTGGTCTGGGTTAACACTGCATCAGTACTGCTCCTGGTCACAGTGATTCCCGCTTCCCCACCAGGTGAGGCTGGAGCCCAATCCCAATCCATTCTGCTCTCTGCTTCCCATGGCTTCCTTTTCCTCTTCACTGAATCCCCTCTTGCTCCTCAGACACTTTGACTTCCTCAGGTTTGGTTTCCAGTACCTTTCCGTTTGTGCATTAATGTCTTAGTGTTCCTACTTGAAAGTCTCCTCACCTTGTTTTCTGCTTTGTCTGAACTGGATTCTGCACACAGATGGACCAGTCCCTCTTGGAGATCCTCGATACATGCTCCTGGGGAGAAGCGGTCCTCAGAGCACTGGCTGTTGACACTGACTCCATCCCTCTTTTGTTGTTGTTGTTGTTTGCCTGTTTTTCAAGGTAGGGTCTCACTCGAGCCTAGGCTGACCTGAAATTCACTGTGTAGTCTCAGGCTGGTCTCGAACTTATGGCGTTCCTCCTACCTCTGCCTCCTGAGTGCTGGGATTAAAGGAGTGTGCCACCATGCTCAGCTTTACAGAACCTCTGGAAGGAAAGTATTTATTGAAGTAACAGATCAGCCTGGGGAAGTTCCATAATGGCGAAAGAATTTGGCCCCCTTTCATAGGTCCAAGCAGAGAGATTGAAACCCAGCACCAGAAAAGCAAGCAAGCACACTCAAACTCAAAAACCAGCAGGAACTCCAGGCTTGGGCTCAGACTGCTCTTTGCATATGTATAGCTGGAATTCCAGACCCACCCAGACCCACCTTAGGGCTGGACCCTAGGATCTGGCTAAGGTGACCCACTCTCTATCCAGGCACCTGGAGAAAAAATTTAATAACTCTTGAATCTATTGAGGGACATTCCTTCAAACTACCACACCACTGCTTTCTTCATTTTCTCCATCATCATGGTCTCATTTTCTCTCCCTTCTCTGTTCCTTCCCCCTTTTTCCTTCTCTCTTTTCCTTCCCATGTTCCTCTATTGTTTTCTTTTCTTCTGAACGAAGTTCTTTAAACTATAAACATATACAACATGTGTTCATTGTGTTTCGTCCGAGTTGACATTTTTATTTTGTTTTATCCAGGAGCTCAAATTATTACATTTGTTTTTATCAACTCTTAAAAAAATCCTCTAGTTCATTACCTTTAAACTTCATGCCAAGTTGATAAATGCATGGAAATTACTTTCTATGTGGTCACTTTCACAGGCCTCTAAGAATATTGTGTGGATTAAATTAAATGAAATAACACATAGAAGTAGGGCTTCATTTAGTTTCCTGCATGAAGTTCTTTTTTAGTGATTTTTCTAAGTAGAAGGGTCACAGTGCTGAAGTACTGTGCCTAACTGTATGAACTTAAGGTAAATTGCTCCAGAAGGAAACATTTAAGTCCCATGGCTATTGTATAATATTTACATTTTTGTTTTCCTTGTCAGAGACTAACAACACTGTGACAAAATTAAAACCTTAGGGCTATACTTGTCTGTGGTATAATGCTATTTTAAATGGTTAGAAATGGAAAGGTTACAAACTCAAATTTTGTGAGATGCAAAAGGTCTCTAATGTGACTATCAAAAAGCCATCTCAGTTATATATTTACCTATATATATATGTATACACACACACACACACACACACACACACACACATATATATATATATATATATATTCATGTTCATAGGTCGGCCCAACACACTGTAGTGATACCATTAAAGCTGGAAGTCATGTAAACTGGTGCCTAGCCTTACCTCCTCCCAGAAAAACAAGTCAGTGAGTCAGTTTTCTGAGTATAGGGATGAAATTTTCTGACTTTTTCATATTCCTCCCCTAGGCATCCTAATCACAGCAGCATATTTTTCTTCCCTGATTTAGAACAAACTTGATTCTTAAAAATTAATTTTTTAAAATGTAGAAATTTTGTATGTACAATTCATGCGTTGGTATCACCATTTCCCTCCTCCTGGCCCCATTCCACTGAGGGCTCCTCAGTGGGATTGCTGGAATGTTCCATGGGATGGAGGGTATGGATTGTGGGAGCAGTGGACTGTGTTAGGGGGGGAAGCAATGCCTCTGGATGCTCCCCCCACATGGCTCTTAGGGGCTTTCTGCCCCCTCTTTCAAAAAGTTCCCTGAGCCATGGTGGATGAGTTTTAAGTCAGCTTTAGTGTTGACCTCTTAGCCTCTGGATTTCTGCTTTGGATCATTTTGAGTACCCTCGGTTTCTGTCCTCATCCCCCTCCCTCCATCCCAGGTTGTTGGGCTCACTGTAGAAGCAGCACTCTTGCTTTCTCTCTGCTTCCTCTGTGGTTTCACCTGGGCCCTAGCTGATTTATGAGGGGCGGTTCATCTCCTGCCAGGGGGTCAGCTATCAGTTCTGGTCTTGGTGGAATTGGGTTGACCCTGGTTCTTGCTGTCTTCTGAAAAATAAAACAGATTTTGTGACAGTTTAGGCAAGCTCCATAGAACCCCTCCCCTTGGGTAGGAGGTGTCTCTAGCTAGATCCCAAACCTAGATGCAAAAGCTTATTGGTCAGATATAGACCAATCAGCTGTCTCTCTGACTTACCTAGTAGAAGTTTTCAAAACGCTTCCCTAGAACAAAGGCCAGTCTTTTCCACATGACATCCTAGAAGGAGGACTTTCATTTTCCAGGTAAGGCCCCTCACCCAGCCCTTAGTTTGGGGTAAGGGGGACTCAAGATCTTTCCCATATAAACTTTTTCTCATGATGGGAGCTCTCTATTATCTTTCTTTTCCTGCCTATTTAATTAAACAGCATAAATTTTGACCAAAACCTCTGCCACATATTCTCTCCACACTGGTGGCTGGAGAACTCTTTAACTCCCCATGTTCCCTTAAATAAAGTCTCCCACTATACCTTAATATCTTGCTGTCCATGATTTAATTCTTTAACTTTGTAAATAAGAATTTGGGTACTCCTTAAATTTTGGGGTGCATTGGAATTTTTGCTGGGCATTATCTAAATTCTAATCCTCAACTCAGCCCACTACAATTCTCCAATGGAGAATAGGTTAATTCAGATAAGCATTGTTAAATTGGTGAGATTATAGTGGGTGGAGCCTCTCTTTGGGCCCATGGTTCGTGGAAGCTTCCCCTTGGAGTCCAGGTTCTTGGTCTCCATAGGAATTTGGCTTGGATCCCAGTTCCATCTATGGGTTCCTTGCCACTGAGCAGATCTCTTAGCCGATCAGAGAGCCCTTGGTTACCCACCTGGGTTGAGTGCTACTATTGCACAGGTGTGTACATCTTGTCATGCTGGTTGCTGTCATGTAGCAGTGTCCCCTGCTTTCTTCCCACATTATTGGCCAATTTCCTCTGGCAACTCATGTAGCACATTCCAGCACTATATGAGCTAACCATCAGTCTCCTTCTCTTGTGTGTGATGGCAGCCTGTGGTGTCTTCAGCAATAGGGTCTCATTTATTATTATTATTATTATTATTGTTATTGTTATTATTATTATTTTTAACCTCCAGTGGGTAATCAAATGATTTGATAGAAGTCTGTCTGTTTTGGGGACCATATAGGAGTTATAAGCCAGAGCCAGTTGTATTAGAGTTAGGTTCACGGGCTGGAGAGATGGCTCAGCGGTTAAGGCACTTGCCTCTAGTGCCTAAGGCCCCCAGTTCAATTCCCCAGTACCCACATAAGCCAGACCCACAAGGTGGTGACCCTGGTTTTCTCTCTCTCTCTCTCTCTCTCTCTCTCTCTCTCTCTCTGTCTTTCTTTCTCTTTCTCTCTCTCTCCTTGAAAATGAATAAATAGAGTTAGGTTCACTCCATTCTTGTTAGGGTCCTTCTGACCCCATGAAGTTTCAACCTTTCAGAGCACTTTGGTTTCTTCTGCCAGGGAACCTCTTATTCCTGAGAGCCACGTGACTCACTTTCTTGCCTCACCAATACCCACATCCCTTTACCAGCGGGTCTTCCCTGGCCATTGTAGGCCATCCTGGGGCTCTCTGTCCGTTATAGCATCTTTGCTACCTGATATAATAGCAATTTTATTTTGTTTGCTTGTCCCTCAGAGGATGGAGGCACTCGAGGAGAGACATCCACTTCCATTTTGTGCATCATTCTGACACCATATTTCAATCTGTGCTCAGTAGAGAATAACATCAAATACATATTTGATGAATAGATAGATGAAACTGGCTGAGACAGGGTCAAATGTCGTCTGTGGACAATTCTAGGTGTGGAGTCATAAATGAAGCCACCGGGTCCAAATATGTGGTGGCTGAGGTGTGGATTCTGTCTGACCGAGGAGCCTCTGGACTCTCTCCCTACCTCTGGTCCTTCCATCTCTGTCGACATTGCTCTAGATTTTCATCTCACACATATCCATCCGGTCATGTCACTCTGCTGTCTCCCGAGCAGCTTCCATTCATGACTCTTGTGCCTCTTTTAGTACCAAATCCAGGTTTTGTAGCCTTGGGATCTGGTCTCGTTTTGCTTTCCTTTTTTATTTTTAAAATTTTATTTATTTACTCATTTTGGTTCTGTGTGTACTATGCCGTTTGCGCGCGCTTGGGTGTGTTGTATGCAGATGCATGCACCTTGCAGAGGCCAAAGCTGCCTGCCCAAGGGCCCTAGAAGTCCTCCTGTCTCTGGTCTCCTCAGGGCTGGGGTGACAGGAGTGCCCAGCCATAGCTGGATTTCCATGCAGGTGCTGGGGATTGAACACAGGTCCTCATGAATGTGCAGCAAACACTCATCGCCCCTGATTTACATTCTGATGTCATCTCTTTGGCTCATGTACTCACCACCTCTGCCCAGGCCACGCTGTCTCAGACCTTTATGACTTGACCCACATTCCGTGCTTCACATTTCTCTTTATCCCCACCACACAGGAGAGATTCCCCTCTGCAAGTGTCCGCTCAGCTTGTTTCAGTGTCACATCGTGGAACCTCTCTTCCCAGCCGTCGTGCTCAAAGGCCATGTGCGATCGATCCCTTGTGAGCGTGGGTGCCATCCGAGTCAGTACTGGCATGACACAGGCACTCCACACACATCCTGTCCACATTGGCCATTGATAACCTCCAGGTATGTGAACTGTTCTGCCTGCTGAGTTTTGATTACTTGGGAAGGCTAATGGTCCCTGCATGTCTCCCATGGTCAAGTTTTAGCAGTCAATGAACCAATGTAGGCCTTAGCATAAGGAACATTTGATATAGTGATTCTGTTGGGAATCTTAGTGTCAATATATTCTCAGCCATGTGTAACTGGTGTCTAGCTTAGTTATGCTATTATTTTGTATACTTATTTATTTACTTATTTGCATAATCCAGAAGTGCATTCCTTTGGAGTTATTAGCTGTGTATTATCAGTAGTGGTAGTAGGACAACTGTTACAAATGATAGTTCCTGAGCATTATTTAACTAGGTTATTTATTGCAGATACCCTATTTTTGTTCATTTTCAATTTTGGAAAGTAAGTGGTGAACATATATGTAAAATTATGGAAATATTTTTAACATCTTTCTTTGTGTGTCCATATCGTGTGTGTGTGTGTGTGTGTGTGTGTGTGTGTGTGTGTGTGTCTGTGTGTAGGCATATGTGTGCCATGGTACACGTGTAGAGCTCAGAGGACAACCTTGGGTATGGGCTCTTGCCTTCCACCTCGTGTGAGGCAGGATCTCTTATTATTCACCATGCAGCATGCCAGGCTAGGTGGTTTGAGAGCTTCCAGGATTTTCCCATCTCTGCCTCCCATCTTACTATAGGAGGGTGGCCCTGGATCACTTAGGATGTCAGGCTTGCACAGCCAGTAGTTCTACCCACTGAGCATCACTCCCAGCCCTATTACAACTTTTCAATCTTTTAAATTGTCAAATAATGTGAATGAGGCTCAAGCATTCTCTTGAATAACAGGTGCCAGACAGTCTGTAAAAGATGGTGTTCATCCTAATATCATACATTCAATTCTTTAAATATTAATGCTTTTTAAAATGATATTTAGAGATTACTATATTCAAGACACCTGTGAGAACTTTATTGGTTTGTGAGATGGGGACGATTATCTTTATTTCATGTATGAAGACACTGAGACATGGAAAAATGAATAAATAATTTTCCCAGCTTGGGTAATAGTGACAGAGTTGGGCAGTTTGCACATTTATGTTCTCAATCACCTCTGCTGTCCCTATCTCTAAGCCTCGCAGGCAGAGTAAGTTTCCACCCTTTTAATACTTACTGTGGAGAATGAATTTGAACTCATGAACCTTTGGGGAATACATTCACACCATAGTCAAATGTGACTCCCAGAGCCTAGGGAGGCTTGTAAACCTGAAACTCTGAATAGAGTTACAGCAGAAGTTTGATCTACAAAGATTGATATTGATAAAACATTTAAAAAGCCGAAGTTCTAGGGTTCTATTAGAAATATCCGTCCTTCTCTCCCTCTTACCTTCCCTCCCTCTTATTCTTTCTCTTTCCCTCCCTCCTCCCCTTCTTCTCACCCGCTCCCTTCCTCTCTCCTCCCCTTTCTCCTTCCCTTCCTCAATAGTTACATTGTGGTTATGTTAAATCCTTAATTGCTACCTTTCTGGAGGCCTACAAGCTCACTGTGGAGTTAACACAATGGGTCGTACCCCATTGCTTCTCTCTTCACACTGCTGGGCTAAGATTCAGTTGCTTGATTCCATGCACTAATGAGCCATGAAATATTATTCTTCTGCTAATTTAACTCAGGGAGGCCATTGGGGATTTGTTTGAAAAGTTGAAACAGAGAGGAGTGCTTAGCTTACAAATTAGCTCACTGAAATACATGAAATTTTCCTTTGCAAAACCAAAAACAAACCCACTCAACCAACCCACCAATCTAGCAAAAACAGTTAAGAAAATTATACGATAAAAATGATTGCACAGGTTAAATAACTTTCAGATGAGCATGCAGTTATTTATAATCTAGAGTTATGAAGAAGAGACCACATTTCCTAAAATAATAAAATCCTAATTTCCCTGTAACTGATAGAGTGTTTCTATTTTTCCTGTTTCTAACCTATTTGAGGAAATCGTGATTTAACAGTTTGTTATTTTTTTCCTTTTCTGACTTAAGACCATATTTTAAATTCTCTTATAGTTTAGGAAATTAAGCTTAGAGTAATTAATAGGTCTGTCTTCTAAATATCAACATATATGTATATGTTTGTACAAATCAATAAAAATCATAGAAAAGGTAAAACTCTTTTTTTCCATAGACTTAAATAAAAGTAGGAAAATAATGATTAAAAATACTATATTATTTCATTCTCTATAATGCAGAGGGATTTTTGAAATACATACCTTCTGGTGGAGGGTTATGGACTGTAAATTAATGGTTTCATTGAATAAATTAAATTCATAAATTATACTATATTTGCAGTATATTCATTCCTCTATTTTCACTAAATCCAAAGTCTAGGCTTTCTAAGCAAAGAATAAATGACATATTTTCCTTAGACATTCTTAGGTTAAGAGTGTTCATATATGTTTTAGGTTTGAAAGGTAGAGGACTAAGACAGTTTTTTGGGTCCAAGATTTTAATCTTATGCCAGGAGAAAATGCATAGAAGGGAAAGAAACGTTGAATCCCTGGGTAAAGGGAAGGGACAATTTTTAAGGGTTTCATGGGAGAGAAGGGGTATAGGCATGGGGAGGGTGTGGCCTTGCATGGCATTTGGGGCTCCTGAGGTTTGAGCACAGGTGACTCAAGCCTGTATGATCGGGTTTATCTGGGAGCACATGGGGGAGCTTAGTCAGTTTCTCTAACACTAGTGGAGATCACGTGGTTCAAGCACAGCTCTTGGTGAGGGGCGGGGACGAAACAGCTTTCTTGAAAACTAACAGTTCGCTTCCTCTCCTATGACTGTTCAATGCAGCTAATGCAGGTAGAAATCAAATAACACGATCAGGAGCTGCTGCCCTTTGGCCTCGCCTACACGTCCCTACATCCCTTTCCTGGTGATAACCCTTTTTACTTTTCAGCTCTTCTGGTATTTTCCTTTCTATTCTCTGTGGCTTTTCCACCAAACTACAGCTTCTTGAACTTTCATGTTTCCCTGTAATTTATTTACTTGCCTCCTCAACTTCTTGGTAAAATAACATTGAGGTATGTGTTCATATTCAATTTTTATTTTATCATTCATTTTAAATTATTCACTACAGAGCCGGAAAGCAGTTTTATTTTTTTTCTTATAACCCCCCCCCTTTTTTTTGCTCTATGCTGTTAGTAGCTTCTTTGTTTCTAAGCACATGTATTAGTTTTCCATGTATCTAAGGACTCTATCTTGATGCTTATGAATGTTAATTTGCAAGTGTGCAAACATTCCTGATAACCTGTTATTTTCATGAAATTTTATGCTTTTCTTCTAGATCTCTCCATCCTACTTTTTCCATTTGAGCTGGCTGCTCCCTGGGGCCCTTGCAGCCCTACCCTCCGTGACTCCATCCGCTCTGAGACTTTGGCTTCATCAGTCTGATCATTAGTAGTTTTCATCTTTCTAGGAAAGAGTGCGTGGTGGATGACTTCATATTTATTGCATAGCTGACACTGACCCTGAAAACTTGATGGATACTTTGGGTGCATATTATACTCTGTTATGACTTTTTTCCCATTATATTTTAAAATTATGGAATTCCATACTATTTTGAATCCTTTGTATACAACCGAGTTTTACTATGGAAGATTCTAGATTCTCTCTCTACTATGGCACTCTGGAACAGCATCGAGATGGACCACAGGAAGTTTTGTTGATGCTCATGTCTCTTCCCAGGACTCTCAGACACAAAGTTTACTGATGGATGCTCCAGGTATCCTTGCGTTCTTGGTTCAGTTTTGACCAGAAGAAGATGTGCAGCCACAGTCCCCATCTACCGTATCTGCCCAGCTTGGGAGAAATGTTCTCCTGGCCCAGTTAGCATGTTTCCTCTGCTGCATCCATTATCCTGGCTGCCAGCATTCTCAACCATGTGCATCTTTCCTGTTTCTTGGCACCGAGCTTTTAGGGCTGGAATAACACTTCCAACATGGAAGCAGCTTTGTCTGTGAATTTGGCAGCCAGTCTCTTTCCATCTCCTTCTCTAAGACCTTGGTATCATTCCTTTAGCTCCATGCACTGTCCAGTGTGATGCTCAAATAGGCAAGCTGCTTGAATCCCTGAAGTGGGCATCCACCTGAGAAAGACTCTTTATTCCAAGGCTGGAAATAGAGCGAGGTGAGCAAGTGCTTGTCTGACAAAAAGACCTAAGGAGAGTAGCAGCCAGTCCATGCGGGGGTCCCCAATGCCTCTGGGTATTCTCTCCCATCCTGTGCTCTTACAATCTTTCCATCCCGTCTTCTGAAAATCTCCCAGAGCATTGGTGGGTGTGTTTTAAGGAACCTCAGTGGAATGGGAGGAGGGACGAGGGAAATGATGCCACCGATCCAGGGTTTGTCCAAACAAAGTTAAAATGAAAACATAAACACAATAATAAGAAGATTTAAGGAGGCATTGCAAAACCAAGCCCTCTGTCAGTGTGGTAAATGATAGTTTCAGAGTTGGAGAGGTGGCTTAGCGGGTAAAAGAGCTTGCTTGCAAAGCCTGACTGCTGCAGTTTGATTCCCCAGGACCCATGTAAAGCCAGATCACAAATGATACTTTAATGCCATATGGAATGAAAATTAATAAAAAATATAAAATAAAAATATCCTTATTTAAAATAATGACTGGATCACTATTGTTGAGTGGTTTTTCTTTTTGCTTGTGTGGGTTTGGTGTATGCGGACCTACTGTAAATAGTGTGCTCACCTCTGGTGGCCAGAGCGCAATATTGGATGTCCACTCCATCCCATCCAGAATTCCTCCATAGGCTCTTATTTGAGCTGGAGTCGCCGACTGACCCTGGAGCTTGCTGGAGCTCTTGCGATTCTTGACTCTCAGTTGCCTGGGTCTCCTCTCCACATAGGCTAGAGTGCCATACCCACCATGCCCAGCTGTATACATCGGCTCTATATGGTGCTCGAGTGGTCTGTCAGGCCTCCTCAGAACCTCATGCTTGTACAGCAGGTGCTCTTACCTGCCAATCCATCTCTCCAACCCTTAATATTTCTTTTACCGTATGCTCCCAAAGTTAGACCACTCCCATATGATGGTTGGAAGTGTTCAATGGAGTCTGGTTTCTTGTCATTAGAAGTTCCATCTTCCCTACTGAACTCAGTCAGCTGGAAGGCAAGAAATGTTTTTCTAAAGTCCCATTTTGGGATTCTTACTCCAGAAATCTTAGTTGAGCACCTTCTATGGGCAAAGCTTGAAGTTTATTATGTCATGATGTAACAAAGATCTGTGAACCACCAGGCCTGCTCTAAAGTTGCTGCTGTTCTTTCAGGGGGAGAATGGATGGACAAGAGATGACACTTTCATAGTTCATGTAAACAGCCAGAGCAGGGCTACCCTTTAGAGGATATGAAAATACTGCCAGCGGGGGCAGTCAGGGACTGCTTTACTGAAAATTTCTAATGATGAGGCAAAGTTTGGAACACAGATACAAGGACAGAAGATATGTCCTCTGAGAGAAGACACAGCCGTGGGACAACTAGGGGTGTATTTAGAGGCGACAAGAAGCTTGGATTGTTTGACAAGATGAACTTGGGAAGGGATGTATTTGGAGGTAGAGTGAGGGAGGTGAAATGACACAGTTATTAAGGCCTTCTTTCCCCTGGCTTTATTTTCTGTGCTCTACCATGATCTACATTGTCTGCTCCAGGTAGATCCTGCAAGGGTGCATGGGTGGGAAGATTGCTTAAATTTCCTATAGGTGGAAAAGGTCAGTTCCTGTTTCCTGTGTGTAAAGTGAGTATGTGAACTTTCAGTTGATAGCAAGGAGATAACACATATCAGCACTGAATCTAACTGAAGCTCGGGGAAGAATGGGTCGAATGGAGGGGATATTAATGTTTATTTCCTGGTAACTTTCATACAGAGCGTATCACCTCTTCTAAGTATTAATTGTTCTTTAATAGGAATAGCCTGATAATAATTCCTCTTACAACAATGGCTCTGGAGGTTAGAACTCTAAACTTATTTAGCTGGGTATCATGTAAATACTTTGAGAAGATTGGCAGTGTAGAGCCAGTCAGTCCCATCTACTGTAAACAGTGGAAACCAGCCTAAGAACTGGGGAATTTTCTCCCTTGCACTGATGAGAGGTGGATGTGGACGGGCTATGGGGGATGGTCTCACATAAAACCCAAATACCACATGATGAGGAGAGGCCACAGAAGCTCCCAGTGAGAATTCTTTGTTGCCTAGAACTGGTAATGACATGTTCAGTCCATGGGCTTTACAGAGGCATTACACTGAAAGGTGATTGAAAAGGCTATTGTAGAAAGAAGCCATTTTTTATGTGTTTTTTTTTTTAGCTACCTGATGCAATGTTGGCTTCATAAATAGTACATAAAATGTTACCTGTAGGGAAAAAGTTGCATTTCAGGTTTCCAGTTCCTTGCCACAGAACGGAATGTGAGACGGAGGCGAGAGAGAGGAGTGTATATGTGAAATGTCCCAGCAGTACATTGAACAACTAATGCAAAATACGTTCTGTTCTCAGGGAAGTCAAAACTGTCCTTTCACAGATCACTTTCAGATATTTGCCAATATCTGTTTCAACCATTTTTAAGGACGTACTAAGTGTCCTGTGAATGATTATGGAGAAGCAGGACACAGCCTGAAGTTTAAAATACTAGATGTAATTAATTAAGATTAGATTTCAGGAAGCATCCCATTAAGATGGCGGCAAAGGAAACTCCTCAAAAAACTAGGGGCAAAAAAGACATAATAATTCAAGATTCTCCCCTTTTTTGTCCTTTTTCTGCAAAAGTCAAGATCTATAAAGTTTCTTAAGCCAGGTTAGACCCCTTCAGAGAAGCTGGCAAGGAACCAGGATGGCCCAGCCAGCTGCTGTGTGTTCGTCCAATCGCCCTCCCTTCCTGCAGGAGCCAGCCTTGATGTACACCAGATCTGCAGGCTCAATAGAGTGACTCTCCCGAGCCCCAGCATTAGCACAGATCTGCAAAGACGACTGCTGGTTTGTTGCCAACCCAGAACCCAACCCTCCCAGATAACACCAGTAGGCGGTGCTGTGGAGAACAGAATTATGGGCCCAGCAGTTTCTGAGGAACCCAGCATTTCAAGCTACCATTGTCGGTAGGATTATTATACAGTAATTGTTAAATTGTCCAAAAGACACCGACTAGGGACACAAAAGCTTACCATTCAGGCCAGCAAAATCCAAGCTACCATCAAATCTGTGGGACTGAACATTAAACTTACCTCCTGAAATCATCATAGAAACATCCTTGAGTGAAACCAATAGAAGTATCCCAGATGAAAGAAACAACCAAATAGACTGTAGAAAAGGAGGGGTTAATAAAAAAGAAAGAAAAACACCCATGTGCACAAGTGTCCAAATCACAACAAAGAAACTCAAAGAGTAAGGGACAGCAAGCCTCCACAACATGCCCCAAGCTCTCAGCCCTTCTCAAAGGGAGCCGAACATGAACCATTTGGGATGCCAGAGAAAGAATTTAGAGCCCATTTCTAACAAGATTTACTCACCATGCCGATGCTACAAACCAGCAAATGAGCAATGTTAAAAAAACAAACTCAAGATCTCAATTAGACAATGCCCAAAGTGAATGAAACAGTGAGCACACTGGAGGGAAAAGCCATAAACATGAAGAAAAATTTAGCAAGGAAAATGAAATGCTGAAAAAGAGGCAAACAGAATGAAATGATTTCATGGGAATGAAAGCAGAGCTCAATCAAATGAAAACTACATCAGAATGCCATACTTACCCACATGACCACGGAGAGCCGTGAATCTCAAGGATGGGGTGATAATATACACAGAGTTATACAAAGAATAAAGAAGATGACCAATATTTTCAAGAAATCTGGGAAAAATTGAAGAGATCAAACCTCAGAATACACGGGGTAGGAAAAAGAGCAAAGATAAATATAAAAGGAACTGATTGACTGGTAACTGAAATTATAAGAGAGCACTGCTCAAATCTGAATGAAGTTAACACCCAAACCTTAGAGACAATAGGATTCCAGGTAGATGTGATCAGAGAAGGACCTTTGCATGGCATATAATAGTAACAATGTCAAAAATTCATAGCAAGAAAAAACAATAAATTATTAAAAATCCTAAGAAGTATTACTAAAAGCTGTAAGGGGAAAAGGGCAACTCACAAAGGTAGGAAGATCAGAATAACCTGAGACCTTTCATTAACAGCCTTAAAGCCAGAAAAGACTGGAATAATTTATTCCAGGCTCTGAAGGTAAATAACTTCCAAGCAAGAATGCTACACCAAGCAAAATGATCTTTCAAAATAGATGGAGATGTAGGGATATTTTAAGGCAAACATAAGCTAAATAAGCTCTACAGAAAGTTCCAAATGGAACATTTCACAGGAAAGAAGAAAGACAGTCCAATCCATGAGAACACAAGATAGAACACACCTCTGGAAAGAGACAGATGAACAAAGAAGAAATAGGAAGCATTCAACTAACCCTAGCACAAGACATCAGACAACTATCAGTGAAAATGGAAAGTTAGTTATTGATCCAACCAGAGCATCACCCAACATATTAGAGAACAACCAGCATTTTTCTACTCTAACCCTAAATGTAAGTGGCCTCAACTCTCCAATAAAAGGAGGCAGACTTAATGGCAGGATTAAAAAGCAAGACTTTGTGACTTCAAGAAACCCATCTATGTAGTAAAGCTACTCATAAATTAAATATCAAAGGTTGGAAATCAAACTACCAAGTAAATGGAAGCTGTAAAAACAAGCAGGAATGGCCAGCTTCACATCAAACAAAGGAGACTTCAAAACTCATCAGAAAAAAGACAAAACGGGAAATTTCATCTTAAGAAAGGGAACAATCCATCTAGAGAATATTACAGTTGTAAACATTTATGCATAAATACTGGGGCCCCTAACTTCATAAGTCAAATGCAGAAGGACCTAAAATAACACATAAGTCCAGGCACAATAGCAGTGGGAAACTTTAGAAGCCTTACTGAGAAAGCTCATTTAAACTTCAGAGCTAAACCACACCACGGACCAACTGGACCTAATTGATGAGTATTTCATCTAACAGATGGAGAGTACGTGTTTTTCTCAGTGGCTCATGGAACCTTCTCCAAAGTTGATCACCTAATAGGCTACAAAATAAACCTTAATAGAATCGTATCCTATCAGATCTCAGTGGAGTAAAAGTAGGAACTAGCAAAAAGAGAGAATAAAGAATCTACTCAAATTGTTGGAGACTGAACAATATACTTTTGAGCAAACAATGGGTTATTCAAGAAATCAAGGACAAAATTTTAAAAAAATTCCTAGAAACAAATGAAAATACAACCCATCAGGTCTTCTGAAATGCAGCTAAGGCTGTCCTAAGAGGAAAGTTTCTAGCTATAAGAACCCATATCAAGAAATTAGAACAATCTCAAATAAAAAACAATCTACCTCAAAGCTCTAGAAAAACAAAAATAAACCAACCCCAAACCCAGTATCTGATGAGAAATAAAAATTAGTGTGAAATTAATGAAATAGAAATTAAGAGAACAATATACTGAATTAATCTAAGAGTTGGTTCTTATAGAAAATAATTAAGATTGATAAACCCTTAGCAAACCTAACAAAAGAAGCGATAAAAATCCAAATTAATAAAATTAGAGACAATGAATGGAGTTATTACAACGACTCCAGTGAAAGTCAAAAGCACCATTAGAGAACACTTTGAAAATTTATACTCCAAAAAGCTGAAAAATCTGGAAGAAATGGATAAATTTCTGAACACATAGAACCTCCCCAAATTAAAACTGGATGACATCAATAAACTAGTAGACCCACTAAAGAAAATGAGATTGATTAAACATGTATTAAAAAGTTTCCAAGATGGGCATAATGGCACACAACATAAATCCCAGTATTTGGGAGGCAGAGGTAGGAGGATTGCCAGCCTGGGACTACATGGTGAATTTTCCAGGTCAGCCTGGGCTGGAGTGAGATCCTACTTTGAGAAAACCAGAAAAAAAAAAAAAGAAAAGAAAGAAAGAAACAAAGAGAGAAAGAAATGAACAGGACCAGATGGATTCACAGTGGTATTCTACCAAACTTTTAAAACAAACATAATCCCAACTGTTTTCAATGTATTTCATAATATAGAAAGGGAAGGAACATTCTAGATTCATTCTATGAAGCCAGCATTACCCAGATCCCTAAACTGGATAAAAACACAACTGAAAGACACAACTACAGACCAATTTCCCTGCTGAACATAGATGTAAAACTTCTAAACAAGATTCTTGCAAGCAGAAGCCAAGAACACATCAAGAAGATAATCCATCACGACCAAGTGGGGTTCACACCAGGGGTGCGAGGCTGGTTCAGAATACATCAATCAATAAATGGAATATACTACAACAATAAACTTAAGGATAAAAACCACATGATCAGCTCAATTACTGCAGAAAAGGCACTCAACCAAGTCTAACACACCTTCATTTGAAATTCCTGAGAAAAAAACAGAATAGGTAGAACAGACCTCAAAATTATAAAAGCTCTATATGTCAAACCCATAGCCAACATTACATTAAATGGAGAAAAACCGAGACCATTTCTTCTGAAACCAGGAGCAAGACGAGGATGTCTACCCTTGCCACTTCTGTTGAATATTGGGACTCAAACTCAGAAAGACCAAAACCACATGTTCTCTCTGTCACGCGAGTCTTAGCATGTAATAACTATAAGTATGGATATGCAGGAGGCAAATGTGGATAAAGCCTATAAACATAAAACTGTAACCAAAAGTGAAAATAGGGCCTGGAGAGATTGTTCAGTGATTAGAGGCACTTGCTTGCAGAGCCTGATGGCTCAGGTTCGGTTCTCCAGTACCTGTGTAAATCCAGATGCACAAAGTGACACATGCATTCTAGAGTTTGTTTGCAGTGGCAGGAGGCCCTGGAGTACTCTCTCTCTTCTTTCAAAGAAATACATAAAATATTTTTCAAAAGTAAATATAAGGAGATAAGCTAGAAGAGGGGGCTGGTAGGCAAAAGGATGCTTATGATATGAAAACAGAAGAAAGAAAATATAGGAGATGTGGCAGGGGGGTTGAAAGGAGCAGCAGGTAAGAGGAGGGACAGGAATCAATAAAAACAAATTTTATTTGAAAATTCCATAAATAAAGATGATAAAAAATAAATTAGACTTCTGTGGCTGATTAGGTCACTAGCACCTAGAAGACTGTGAGGAAAATGACTTCCATGTATGTGGAAGACAGAGCAGATCAGGAGAGCTACCTGTTGTCTCTTGACAGACCTGGCTGTGGAATTGTGGGTAGCAGCCATGTCCCCTGGCTCATCTTTCTAGTCTCGGATGGTGAAGTCGGCTCCTCCAGCATAAACACAGACCCTCTCCCTGGAAATACACTATCATCTTTGTGAGTATGAATTTTTCAGATGCCCACAGCTGAGAGCAGGCTTGATACATGATACGATGAAGATGAAGAGAAACCAGGATGGAGAATTAGAAAGGGTGAGACACGAAGCTGCATGGCGTGAGGACCTTGGGTACCTGTGGCAGGGAGGTGCCTTACTCAGAGAGGCATCCCTGAAAGGGCTTAGTCACAATGACTCGTAGAATTCTTTAAAAATATTGTATTTGTTGTCTCCATAGGTTTTATATTAGGGTGGAACTTTTTAGATTGAAGAAAATGATGGTGAATTGCTGATGTGGGCAAGTGCTAGACTCTAAATAAACCCAGGCTAGTGTCACAAACCACTCCTCCAGCCTGCACACGAGGGTTCTTCATTTATATTCAACAGACCCTGTAAGAGTTTTCACTCTCATGCTAAGAAAATCCTGTGAGAAGACTTCCACCATCACTTGCGAGATATCTGATCAGTGCTGCAAAACAGAAATCAGATGTTTTTAATGTGGAAAAATGAGGAATGATCTTAACATCCATAGTAAGACATCAACTATGTATGTTACCTGTGTTCTAGTAATACTCAGGAATTGTATCAGTTAGCTTTCATCAGAGTAACACTATGTAATAAGAAACCCCAAGACCTAGTAACATACAAACATAAGCATTTGTTTGGCTGGCATGTTCATAGCTTCGCCTCTTCTAGTCTGGGCTTTGCAGAAGTTACTCACAGGTTTGTAATCAGCTAGGCAGTCCTATAATTCTGGCTTGGGCTTTCTCTGTGAGTGGGTTTGAGCAGGCTGTTGGTTACTGTAGACATTCTTGTCATGTTAAATGATTTGGCTACACTCCATGTCTTTGGTCCTCCAGTAGGTTAACCTGGATATGTTTGCACGAGAAGAGGCAGGCTGAGATGCTACTCAAATACCTCTCATGTCTGTTATCACCTATCTTGTAAATTACCTATCACAAGTGATTTACAAGATGAGTCCAAATTTAAGGAGTAAGGAGATGGGTTCTGCCTTAAAAAAAAGCAAACCTTTTTATTGACAGCTTCATAATTACAGTAAATAAACTATGATAATTCCCTCCCTGCTTCCCCCTCTCTAATCCACCCTCCGTCATAACAGCTCCTCTTCTCAATCAGCCATTTCATTTCAATATCATCATCTTGTCCTTTGACAAGATGAAGGTCTTGTGTAAGTAGTAGACCCTGAGCCTCGGAAGTTGTGATAGCGATGTCTCGATGCTGAACACTCCACCGTCACTTCTCAGCACTATGGTGTCTTTTAAGTCATCCTAGTCATCACTGCCATCTGAAAAGAGAAACTTATCAAGCCGAAAGTGAGAGTAGCATTAATATATGAGTATGCACATTTGAAAAGCACTTATAAGGCTGAGATTCCTGGTTTATACTGGGCTCCAGATCAGCTTGGGACTCAGTGAGATCCTGCTCCCAAGAGAGACAGAAGTAAAAGTCAAAAAGGCACTATAAATCAAGATACCAAATGCGACAAATTCTCTCTCAAATCCCAGCTTATTTAGAACAGCAAAGCCAACTAAAAGTACATCAATCAACTCTGATTTATAACCCTGGCATGGTCTGTGCAGTTAGCGCTTCCAGTGCAGGCCTAGAGACCTGGCTTTGGGGTAGGTGTTACCCCCATGTAAGATGGCCTTGTTACCTTTTGGAATGGCTTCTGTCTCACCTATGGTGAGTGTGAGGTTGGCTCCCTCTTTGTTGCACTATGGGTTTGTTCTCTGCTGGTTGGATCAGAGGATCTGATGTTCAGATCAGCTGTGCTGGCTGAGTGGTATTTATTTATCTCTGCTCACTTAGAGTCCCCAGAACTCCAGAGGTTCCTGGTGCTGGCAGTTGGGGGAAGGAAGGGTGCCTGAAGCATTGGCAGATCTGCACAACTTCTCCTTCAGGAGCCACACAGCTGGTCTTATTCTTCAAGTGTTTTGACTTTGTGATGCCAGGGTGAGTGGAGAATCCTCTCACAGTGGTTCTGCTAAGGCTGGGTCAGGCATATCAGGCTAATAGCTCTTCCACGGCGACCGCCATGGCTGGAGAGTGCCTGAGCCCAGGCTGGAGTGGGTTCTGGCTGGTTGTGTGGTTGCTGAAGCTCTGGGTCTCTCCTGCTTTTCTGCCGAGGCTAATGATTTCTTACACATCTTCACTTTCTGGTAGAAGAGAGTATTTATTCTGCAGTTTTTCTGCCTTTTTTCCTTCTAGGTTTCTTTGGTGTGACTCCTATGCCACCACCTTAACCAGAAGACCCCAGGTTCTGCCTTTTTAGGGAGAACTGCAAACACATGTGCCAAAAGAGATAAAGGTAGTGAGGAATCATTTGGATCATTTATAAACAGTTTGTCACAGCTGGCAATTCTGGCACTTACCGGTGACTTATCAAAAGCCCTGCTAAGGCTGTTGATATTTAGTTTATTAACCCGTGCTAGGTTATTATTTTCAAAGCTTTATCTTTGAATAAAATTGCTCACCCAGAAAATCTTAAATCTATATACAAGTTTTGAGTTATCTCTTGGGCCTAATATTCTGTTCTGTGCCCTTCTGAATGATCCTGGAGTGGAACCCTTTAAATACTTCTGCCCCAGCTGGCTTCAGGCTAGGCTTTGTTTATAGAGCACACTAGAGAGTACCGTTGGAGTGATGGCAGGAGGGCACTTCTTTTCCAGGACAGTCCTTTTTATTCGCCGAGGAAGTCAGTGGGTCAGTCAGTGTACTGATGCCCCTCAGACAGGCTACCTCCCTCAACCCTGCGTTTCTTCCATTGGAAATGCTGGTCATTATTCCCTTAGCTGACTAAGACTCTTCTCTTGACAGGTGTGCTCCATCACACAAGGTTCAGAGGACAGGTGGCATTCCTGTGGTAGCCTTGCAATTTCAGAGTCTTTAGTTTGAAGTCAGATGCCTTATCCATGGTCACCAAAGCCTTTCGTTCTCAGAAACCTGCATCTTCTAGTCTGCTAGTCGGCTTTTCTTTGTAAGCCCTTCATCTTCATCCTTTAGTGCAGAGAAGCAGGGGCAAAACAAGAAACACAGAGATTTTATTTTACTCTCATCAGATTAGTTAGACATAAAAAATTATGATCACACGTAATTATAGGAAAATATAGGAAACAGGTATTCAATACGATGCTGGAAGGAGGGGTATGCAAAATTTTGGGAAGTCATAAAATGTATAAATAGTGATAATAGACAAAAATGTTATAAAGCTCAACATATGCAAGACTCTTTAGTTTACCCATTCATTAAATAATTAGGGATATGTAATGACTGATACCTATATGTGTTTATTGAAGTAATACCACAGCAAATCTGGGAAAGCATTCAGTGTTTAACAGTTGGGACTTGCAAAATAAATTGGAACATCTTCATGAATAGATTATTTTATACTTATGGAGAAGTAGAAGTAGAACATTATAATTAAAGCACATCAAAATACTTTTTAATATTAGCTCCAGTCTTTATGAAAATGATACTTGATACTTAATTCTTGTTCTTATAAAAACGCAGGAATAATTTTTAAAAATCAGTTGGAGATTTTATTTCTTTTGTGTTTGTTCTCTTCAGATTTCCAGGTTCTGCAGTTGTAGAGTACCCAGCACTGCTAGAGGTTAAACTATCTCTAGCTGACCAAGCCGGGAAAGCCTGCCTTTCCTTACTGTTTAAGAAGGCTCTCATCTTAGGCAAATTAGCAGGAGATCTGAGTTTCATCTTCATTTGCATATAGTGCACTATTCCTGACCATGAGATAAATGCAAACTATAATTTGTTTTTTTTTAAAATTGATATTGCTATTGTCCAAAATTAGATACATTGTATGAGCAAATATTGTGTTGGTATCCCCATTTCCTTCTTCCCTGTCCCCAATCCACTGGGTATCCTCCTCGGTGGGTATACTGGGTATACTACCATGGGGTAGGAGGTTATGGATCGCACAGGAGGCAGCCAGGTTCCCCCCACCCCATTTGTGTGTTGTAGCTGAGAGGGGCAATGTCTGGATATTCTCCTCCACCATGGCTCTTACAATCTTTCTCCCCCCTCTTCTGCTTAGTTCCCTGAGTCATGGTGGGTGAGTTTTAAGACTGCTTTATTGTTGAGATCTTAAGGGCCTCTGACTTATCCTGGGTTGACTAATTAGCTGTGCTGATAGATCTCTTGCTATCCCATTACTCTATCAAGGGTTTCATTTGGGGCCTATACGATAAGCCTGGGGTGGTTTGTCTCTTGCCAGGATGTCAGCCCTCTGCCTGTAGCTCGTTGGTGGAGTTGGAATGACCTCAGCTCTTTCACTGCCTTCTGGAAAATACAAACAAACAGGATCTCCATCGGAGAGTGAGGTCAGTATGGGTTAAATGCGACACATTTCCAATTTGGCAAGACTCTATTGGGATTAGCCTCTCTGTAGTTCTCTAGTAATGGGAGTTTCTCCTTGGGGGCCCAAGTTTTTGGTTCCCATAGGATGCAAACTACCATTTGGATAAATTCTTATTACAGCCTCCCTTTAGTGTTTTGGAGAAGAAGCTAAACATGACTCAAAGCCAAGAGCTGACAAAAAGATGGACACGCATCTCAAAACTGAGGGTGAAGCTTCTTGACCTTTCTCCCAAGTTGCCGGGTGGGTAGGGAACATGAGATAATTGGGGAATACTATCTTGTGGGAAGTTCTTTTCAAGATACATGTGAGAATGTTGAAAAATCCATTTCTAGCCAGAGGTGGTAGCACATGCCTTTAATCTCAGTGCTCTCAGTAGGCAGAGGTAGGAGGATTGCTGTGAGTTTGAGGCCATTCTAGGACTACAGAGTGAGGTCCAGGTCAACCTGGGCTAGAGTGAGACCCTACCTCAAAATCAACAACAGCAACAGCAAAATCCATTTCCTTGAGGTTCATGTGCATCATTACTACCTTCTGAGAGGCTCCTTGGCACTAGGACAGTAACATCTCTTAGCTCTTCAGTACACAGGTGACCACAGAGGTCCAAGAGAGCTAATATGGGTGATGGGTATACTATAAGAAGACTGGAATTCTTTAAGTGACAGAGAATGTTTTTTTCCTTTGTGTTGTAAAGTATTTCTACAACAAATGAGTAGTAAGTGTACACAATAATAACAACAATGAGAAGATAGAGTTGGAGAAACCTAAATCCACAGGCATTACGTTGAAGTAGAATTTTATGCCCTCTGAGATGGGCTTCTTGCTTCCAAAAGTCAGTGGTTAAGCAACTCCCGTTTCCATCAATGAATAAGGATAGAGTTTTGGAATATGACAGAAGTGTATACAGTCCTGAAAAGTCTTGAACCTTCAGGGGCATTATGATGTATGTATGATTCTAAAGGTCACTGGTCACATGTCTTTTAGATGGGTGATGCCCTCATGGAGTTAGGACATGGGTAGCTGCTCTGCTCTTTCTATATATTTACTTTAAAATACTTATATATGGGTCTGGAGAAATGGATCAATGGTTAAGGCATTTGCCTGCAAAGCCTAATGACCCAGGTTCAATTCCCCAGTATCCATGCAAAGCCAGATGCACATAGTGGTATATGCCTCTGGAGTTCGTTTGCAGTGGCCAGAGACCTTGGCATGCTCATATTCTCTCTCTTCCTCACTCTCTCTTTCTCTGTCTCTCTCTGTGTCTGTATCTCTCTACTTGCAAATAAATAAATGAAATATATAAAATATTTATATTGTCAGGAATATGAAGAAGCCTGGGAGACATTCCTGATTGCTTTATAATTTAATATGTTAAGTCAGTTTCTCTAAGGGATATATTAACTTTGACACTTAACCTACTGTCCAAATAATACAAATTAATTCTATGAACCATTTTTCAATTTTTGAAGAAGGTCAGGGTCATTTATTTGATTTCTTACAAGTGAGACCCCTGGCATTAAGCTAGAGGAAGATCATTAACATGAATTGATTTTAAATTGCTCGAAATGATTGATATGGGTGCTTTGCTCTTATGTATTCTAGAGCCTAAGTAAAACGCTTTAAAATGGAGTTTTGGTTTAATTTTCAGGTTATGTAGCAAAACTACTTCAAGTACTCTAGTGTTATATATTTTCAGCTCAAGGCCACATGGTTTTATGAGTCAAAATGTATATTAATTCTTTACCAGAAAACCAAGACCTCTTCCAAGTCTCTGTGCTTATAGATTCTTTAGGTCCTTTGCTGACATGGACCTGATTATGCATAGCCAGCTGACTGACACTGGGGGAGAGCCCTGGACTGAGAGCCAAATCATTCATATATATATATATATATATATATATATATGTATGTATGGGCCTCTCCCAGACCTTGACTTCTTTGCTTTACTGTAACCTATAATGTGAGCATCATAATATCCACATGCACTAGCTTTGTATGGCTACTGTAACAAATTACATACTGGCCTGCCATTACAGCCACTATCTATGCTTCATGGACCATTGATTTCACTGAGTAGGTTGCATGGGGCTGGAATCCAGGCGCTGGCAGGGGAGAATGTGTTTCATTGGCTTTTGGCCTCATTTCCCATCTTTAAAGCCAGCAACATGACATCTCTTGAACCCTCTTTTGTCATTACAGCTCATTAAGGGGAGGCTTAGTCCAATTCAACTGTTTTCTTATAAAAGCAGAGTTTTATAATGTTCTTATAAAAATCGAGACAACAGGCC
>PVHP010017085.1:0-34898 GCA_004024765.1 Zapus hudsonius
AGAGAGAGAGAGGGAGGGAGGGAGGGAGGGAGAGAGAGAGAGAGAGCGCACCAGGGCCACCACCTTGTGGGTCTGGCTTATGTAGGTACCTCCTAGGCACTGGAGGCAAGTGCCCTAACTGCTGAGCCATCTCTCCAGCCCCAAAATTTCTTTTTAATGGGCATAAGGTATTGGCTTAGGGCTGGGAAACCTTTTCTTTCTCCTCTTCTCTCCCCTCCCCTCCTCTCCCCTCTTCTCTCCTCTCCTCTCTCTCTTCTCTTCTTCTCTCTCCTCTCTTCTCCCTTACCCTTTATTTCCCTCTCTATTATACCCTTTCCCTTTATCCTCTTCCTCTCTTCTTTCCTTTCTTTTTTTTATCCTTTTATTCCCCCTCCCCCATCTTTCTCACACACAAACACAACACACACAAATACACACGCTTCCAGCTCTTCTTTTTCAAAGCCCTGTCAAGGGGTTTTTCATTTTGTACCTTGAGAAATAATTTTAGCAATTGCCCAGCATAATGCTAATTATATCAGCCCTCAGGGGGATGGCTAATCTCACGGTTTACACATGATAGATTAAATGGCCTTGTGGGCTCTCCTGTCTCAGATTTCATTCTGGCAAACTCCTAGAAAGCCTCTGCCTTTGTTTGCCTTAAATTTGTATGATCTTCTAATTGTTAAATGTTTATCTATTACACTCTCTTACCCTCCAGCCCCCAACCCCATCCCGAGCAAATATTTTAAGCTTCTTGGGGCAGGAACTATGCCTTTTAAGTTTATACTGTGACTGCTTAGGAAATATTTGCTGATACTCTTGACTTGTTGGCTCCCCAGGGTCAGCTGACATCACTGGTCACTTTTTCCTTCTCTGAGGCAGCATTCTTCTGGGTAAGTTTATGCCAGATCTCTTTAGTGTAATCTTTTTGGTATGTAACATGTTGAAATTTTATGTCCTACTAGAAAAAAAATTCAGGAAACTCAACATAGCAATACACATTTTGTCAAGAAGCTATGGAGTGTACAACAGGTGAGTTCTCCAATACCAGTCAGGTGTTCTGACGTTTTGTGAGGTGATTCCTTGTAAACAAATCACCAATGGCTCTGGCTCTCCCATGCCCAGTGGGGTTGAGGTGGTGAAGGCTCAGAATGGAACTAGCCCAGAGGAATCCAGTTCCATGTCAACTGTCTGTGGAAGGCCAATTTCTCTTCTCCCCACTCTGCTCCAGGACACACTCACATAGAATAAATAAACCAAGTGTGTTCTCAATTGTTCAACAAGCTTACCAAGTGAAAATATCAAAGATACTCCAAGATTTCAGCACAGCACAGGGTCCAGTAACTCATGTTGTTTTGTCATAGGCTAGAATACTGAGGAACATGGAGCATCGAAAAAGTCCAAGACGTACAGCTTTCCTATTTCCACTCTCTAGATCTTTCTATTTATAGTCTCTGAGTGTCACGATGGATGGACTCAGCTGTGACACACCAAAAGATGAGTGTTGTGTAATTCATATCCCTCTCTCCCTCTCCCGCCTCGTCTCTCAGCATATGGTGAGGTTTATGAGTGCCAAACAAAATGCTACACAGACTCTTGCCTCCAAATGCTGATGAACAAAAAAGCCACATGGTTCTGGAAACCAAAGGCTTACCTCCCCCAGCTCGCCTGGCTTGTGAGGTCCTCTGGGCAAGGTTGGGCTTTGAGGACCAGGAGGTAGTCTACCTTTATGGATGTCATCCTTTGTCTTAGAAAGCTTGCCTCAGTGCAGACTCCGATCCCATGTTCCAGGGTCACCTTGGGAAAGTGCCCACTCCTCCAGCCTGCATGAAGCAGTCCCTTCTTTAAAAAAGAAACATGGAAGTGTTTCCTCGGCCCTTCATGAATGCCAGGACCACGCTTCACTCCACTAGCAGAGAAGATTGTAGCAAAGACGGTTGTTTTTTTGTGGAGGAAATTTGTTGCATGTGTTGGAGATGGGTATGGGAGGAAGGAATTATCTCCCTTTGAGTTGCCAGTTTTAAATTTAACAGAGTGATTTTTTTTCCTTGCCCAGTACTGGCCCTGCTGGCAAGAGGCCTAATGATAATTTTGTGGCTCTCAAAGCTTGTATTTGCTCCTGAGCCTGGGAAGTCAAGATGAGCACTGGCTTGTGGACACTGCTTGCACAGCGTCGTCAGGATAGGAACTTGGGTTTCTGAGCCCTTCCTGTTTGCCCTGGGTTTTCTGTGGCAAATCAATTGTTAGTACTCTCAATGGTCAGTCATTTAGTAAAATGCCAGCACACACTCGGCTGATGGAAAATGCAAGAGAGGAGGGAGGGGACTCTCATGTCCCATCTTTGTTGAGTGGCACAAATGCCATTCCGGCCCCATATGGTAGGGCACGTGGGAAGAGCCAGGTCCTCTGTGGCCTTCGTCAGGTGTTGCTGAGGTGTTCCTTGCAGCTTTAGTCTTCAGGTCGGTCTCTCTTCGGGCTTCCCAAATTGAGCAGGAATCCCCTGTGCAGCTGCAGGGATGTAGTGTCATCTCTGAGCTTGATCGCTCCTAGTGGTCCAAAGTTGGTTTCTACAGAGCCAGCATCTCAGGGCATGCCTCTTGGCCAAAGCTGAAACAGCTCTGCAGAGATATGCTTCAGTGGTCCCCTTACTTCCTAATGAACTGTGCTTGTAAATGCCTCAGGACAACGTGGTGATCTCTCCTCTTCTCCTTTTGTTTCGTGGACCAGGAAGAAAGTGCAGATCTGCATCCAATTGACCATTAAAGTACATTCTACCCCCACTGAAGAAAGTATGCTATTATGGAAGGCAACAAGGAGCTGAAAGCTTCCAGCCGTCGTTCCCCTCCTCAAAGCAGCTCTCTGCTCTGCCCTGGTATGTGTGAGTGCTGCTCTTGAGTCTCCACAAAGACCCCAGGTCACTGTCCTCCTGGGGGTCTCATGTCACTTCCATGTAGCCTGAAGCCTTCCATTTCAGTGGTCTGAAGACTACTTTCCTGCCTCTGTCTTGTCATTACAACTATGGCTCAGGGTTGGGGGGCAGGCCTTGGGCTCTTTGTCACTGCATAAATGATTGCCCCATGTCATTCCTAATCCGTGAAAGGATAGAGGAAAAGCTTCGGAAAGAGAAGTGACAAATTTTATAACCAGCCAAACCTCCATGAGAGAATAAAAATTACACAATCCTAAAGCTAGACCAGCCATAAAGATTACCTAGTAAAACCTTAAGACTTTATGGGAAAGTGAGACTTGAAAGGACCAGGAAGCATACTTACAGACTATTTTTGATACATAATAGTATCTTATTAGAGATACTTTTACACCATTAAGTATAAGGAAAAGCTGAGAAATTAATATTTTCTCAAGTTATATAATGGCTATGATTTGATATAAGAAAGTGCATACCTAGCCCACGATTTTACAGTTTTATGTTTTTTATTTGCCCATAGTTAGATCAATACATAATTGTTACATCATGATGATGATAAGCTAGTAACCTTTGCACTTGC
The DNA here is from genome assembly GCA_004024765.1 of Zapus hudsonius. NCBI lineage: Eukaryota > Metazoa > Chordata > Mammalia > Rodentia > Dipodidae > Zapus > Zapus hudsonius. The sequence continues at coordinate 3,486 of PVHP010017085.1, forward strand.
TACACTCTAGATATTTTCTCTGTATTATCTCATTTGATCCGCACAGCAGCTCCATGAGCTAGGTAATGTCACCACGTCCCTTTCAGCCTTAAGGGGCAAAAGCATCATGAAGTATTTACCACTGTAACAGAGCTGAGAAGCAAGAGTTAAGATTCACATTTGGGGGCTGGAGAGATGGCTTAGTGGTTAAGGCACTTGCTTGCAAAGCCTAACAACCAGGTTTCAGTTCCCCAATATCCATATAAAGCTCAATACACAAAGTGGCGCATGCATATGGAGTTCATTTGCAGCGGCTAGTGGCCCTGGTGCTCCCATTCTCTCTCCATTTCTCTCTGCTTGCAAATGCATAAATAAAAATATTTTTTTAAAAATATCCAAGCTTGAGGTGATTGGTTCCAGAGCCCAGGCTTAACTTTTGCAATATCTTGAAGACATGAGGCTCGAGCTAACACCGTGCTGTGACTTGTTGAAGGCAGTCAGCTTCCTTAAGAAACTTCCATTGTCTATGGGAACAAAACCACGCTCTGCAGATCAGCAGAACTCTGGGTTGTGGCGGCTGGAGAAGAGCGCACAGAGGAGTGACTAAGGGGGGTCTTCCCTGTGCCCATCCCTCTTGGAAATTTACCTAGCTCTGGACATGGAGGAGAATGATGTTGTCCAAGGTGTCAATGTGAGGGAGCAATGCAAGGAGGTGTTGTGATCACACGGGGTTGGCCCTGTTCTCATGTGTACATACATATGTGTACAGAAGTTGAGACTGCCTGCAATGGACCCTGGTTTCATGAATTTTTCATTCTGTTACATATTCAAAGAAAAACGAGTTTAGACACTCTAAATAGTTAATCTCAGTTGTCAACTTGATTGACTCTAGAATCACTTGGAAACATATCTCTGAGTATGTCTGTGAAGAAGTTTCCAGATTATGTGAGATGAGGAGAGAGAACCCACCCACCCTAACTGTGGAGGGCACCATCCCGTGGGATAGAGTGTGAGGACTGGATAGAAAGGAGACAGCTAGCTGCACTAGCTTTCATCTCTCTCTGCTTCCTGACTGTGGACACAAGGTAACCAGGTACTTCAGGCTCCTGTGGCCATGATGCATCATCCTCCATACTGTGAGCCAAAGGAAACCTGTCCTCCAGCAAGTTGCTTCTTGCTAGGTGTTTTGTCACAGCAGCAAGGAAAGAAGTAAAGACACCATGCAGCATAATTATCATTTTACTTATTCTTTTAGAAATAAAATCAGAGATGCACTATTACCTAAGACTCCAGATATTGTCAGAGATCAATAAGCAAGGGTCCTAGTCATCAAGGTGCTGTAGTGAGAGGATTACAGCACAGCAAGGTCAACTCTGGAATTGGCAGGCACTGTGCGACATCTTAACAATGTTTGGCTCCTATATTTCATAATATCTTGGATGAGTGGGCAAGTGAGCTCGGAGTTCTAGAATTCAAAATGAATCCTCTTTAGTTTCTAAGTCCTTGTTTTTCCCAAGTTAAGGGCTGGGAAAGCATAAATGAACTGAGGGTATGCAGGAGCCGTGGGGAGCAGTAACAAGGTCATGTGGGTGCATGGGCACGGGAGGTGATGAGATCTGTATAACTGGGTGACCTCTGTAGGTTAGGAATTCTAACAGGAACCTGATATCCTCGAAGACCACATAGATTGCCTTCCAGAAGGACCTACTCATTCTTAAAGCTCCCAGTGCACATGTCTGTTGCTGCTGCTCACAGGTGAATTCTTACGGATGGTGCAGAGCTCCAGCTGGAACCCCAGGAGGAAGTCATACTCAACTGGATGCAGGCGGTAGAGACATCTCATTGTTTTCTATTGCTTGACTATAGAACTCCATAACTCCATGCATACACTCAGGCTTTGCTCTGACTTCCCTGCCTGGAGCACCTCCCAACAGGGCTACAAGACACAGAGTTGTGCACTGTGTCCTGTAGAGAGCCATAAGCTGAAAAGATGGTGGAGGCTGGCATCCTGTTTATGGCTTATCCTCAGCACCCTGAATGAACTGCATTACATCAGAGGAAAGGTCTTTTTCCCCATTTGAATGAAGGGACTCTGTAACTGGCTGCAGCCCTGCCTGCATATTCCCCAGATACCTAAACTCTACTTTTCTAGATTCAAATGGAGTCACATGCAGTGCACCACCCCTCATGACTTCTATCCATTCACAATTAGTTGTTCCTTTCTTAGGTTCTTTCAGAGTACATTCTAATACTTCTCATGGCCTAGATTGTTTTACTATTGCTTTGTGGGTGTATAGTGCTGGCTAGCTTAGCAGTTACATAGTACCTTGAAGGTATTGTTATGTCTTTCTTGATTTCTGATATTGTCAGATGGTGATATGTTTTTTTTCTCCCTGGATGCTTTAAAAATGATCTCTCCATCTTGGCATTCATAGTCTCACTATAATGGATAATTTGCAAGTTTCTATGCATTTCATCTATTTTGTGATTATTTTTGGAATTCTTGATGTTTGGAAACCCCTCAGTTATCATCTCTCTGAATATTGCTTCTTCCTTATTCTATGATCTCCTTCTAGAGTTTCAATTAAATGTGTACTAGACATTCTTAATTCCATGTGACTTTGACCACTACAAAAATATTTCCATTGCTTTAAGCCTCTAGTTACGGTCTGAATAACTCATGTGTCTCTAAATCCCGGTTCACCAGTCTGTACGTAGGTGTGTATTGTCCAATTCTACAATTTAAATCTCTGGGCTCCTTGGGATGAAGAGTCACATCCATTTCATTCTAGCTGAGTGTCTGCCACATGGTCAGTAATCAATAAATGTTTGCTGAAATGAATTGGTTGCAGTTGTTAAACTGGTGTCCCTATGCAATCAAAAGTCGAAATATATGCTGAACTAGAAACTGTTTACCCAATGGCAAAGAAAGAAGGTTCGTGATCATTTTGTAGGTACAATCATGGCAGAGAGAGCCAGTTGGCTTGTGCTTCTCAATTGTTAACAGGTAGGGTGGTCTAAAAAGAAGCCCGTGGCAGGTGTGCCATGCCCAGGCCTCTTTTGTAAATAAAATCTCAAATGTCAGCCTGCTTTTACAGTTAAAATTAGGGCAGGAAATGACACAAAATGCCAAACTATAGACTGAGGGGGAAAAAAAGCCACATTTGAATTGGGTTAGCTTGCCCTGTTTGATGTAGATAGAATCTTGGCATACTCTCTCCCTTAGAAACCCACCAGGGAAGGACGCTTACTAGCAAGAAAGGGAGTTAGTAAGTCTCTTGAAGCTTGTTCAGGCTAGTTGTGGTGTCTCATCCTAAGCACCAGGTAAGTGGGACAGGGTAGGAAACCAGTAGAAATACCTGATGTCAGTAGTCACAGCAGCTCACCTCTTCAGTTTCCTTAGAACAAAGGTTTGTGTCTATTGTCCTTACAGAGCCGATGACAGTGGCTGTGTCCAGCTGGTGGCCACAGTCATGTCTAGGCAGGGTCACTGTCCAGAAATGACATGCATGACTTCAGAGGGAGTTTCCCAGCGTGTGCTTTGGCAACTGGGGGGAGGAATAGAGGGAAGGGACTGTCTCTCTCTGTAGCATTCAGTGCCAGACATCAAGCCATTCTTCAGATGGAGGTTCTTGGGGAGAGACACAAAATCCAGTCTTTCTACAAAAGAGCATGTCACGTGTCCTGATGGTTTTGAGATTCAACCAGTGAGAAAGGAACCTCGGACATACAATGAATCTGCCTCTCTCAGCTTATGTGACTGTCAGGCGAATCCATATCCTTTCCCGCCTTTTGTGCAGTGCAGTTTAGAACAGCTCCAGAGCCACAGAAATCACTGGCCTTCTGTTGCAGAGAAGGCCATCTGAAATCACCTGCAGTCTCCATCTGAGTTCCCAAGTGGAGCATGCTGGGTGGTATTGTAGGGATTCCAAAGAATGTCATTAAATTCTCTCAACTAGGGCCTGAGGATTTGGCTCCTCCATTAAAATTTCTGCTGGCCCCAGTTCAGTTCCCTAGCCATGCACGTAAAGCTGGATGGGCAGTTGTTTGCAGCAGTGAAAGAACCTGGAGTACACCCCAACCACACACACACAAAATTTAAAAATTTGCCAACTAAACTAATTGGAATTAACCTTATTCCTATGGATAATTGTGTATACAAAAACATGGAGTGGCAGTATCAGAGAGAGCCAAACACTATGGGGTGCCTATTGAAACCCTGAAATCAGGAATGTGGACTAAATTCAATCTGAGTAAAACAGAAACCCGCAGCTGGACTATTCCCAGGGGCTTGTGGGAGCTTCCAGCTTCTGGATCAGCACAGAGGAGCAAAGAGCATCACCCACAGGCCCGATCTGCTTTCCTCTCTCGGAAACTTGCTACTTGAGCATTGCTCGTCCTGAGCCTATGGTGAAAGCTAAATTTCTGAACCATTAGAATTCAGAAAGTTGCCAACAGTTAACACATAAGAAGCTCTTGTGATGTCTGTACTGTGACTGTTTTCTGTCTTGTGTGAAACAGTCATACCTGTGGTGAGATCCAATAATACACTTACAAAATTAATCTCTCATGCCAAGACCCTGTGACTTACTATCTCAGAGGTAAGAACTCAATGAGATGATGCTGATGCTGATGACGGCAGGGCTAGCCTGAAGGTGATAGAGGCACCTCCACCTCCACCTCTCTTATAGCTGTTTAGGGAAAACATATGAAAGGAAAGTTGAGGTGAAGTTCTTTGAATTTCAAAAACAATGAGGAATTACAATAAAGTTAGATATTAGAGGAAATCTAGACAGAAGACAAGAGCAGAATTCTTTGACAAGGTGAGTTTATTTATTTTTGTCTTGTCCTAAATATTTCAGGACCACTACGTTGATCTCTGATCCTTTCTTCACTTTTAAAAGAAAAGCACTCACCTTTGAACAGAGTCTGGCAACTCACCCAAATGAATGTCCACCTGAAATTTCCCCAAAATATCACTTTGAGCAGAGCAGACATGAGGAATTTGCTCTTGAGTGGCTGCTCCCTCCAAGTCTAGACACCATGGAGGCTGGGAGGGCTCTGTGAAGAATGAGCAGGTCCCCTCCTAATGGGGTCAGCTACAGTGACATGTGACCTCATGTGTCTTCATCCTTGGGCTTCTTGAGAGATTCCAGAATTGAGGATTTTTGTATGATGTTTTCTGGTTTGCAGACACTGGTATAAAAAGAAATAAACAGCAATCATGTGAGCCAAAGAAACCATGACTATGAGCTGAATTTGACATGCTGACCACCAGCTTGCATCTTGAATACGATTTTACAAATAGAGCTGGAGAGATGGCTTAGTGATTAAAGCATTTGCATGCAAAGCCTAAGGACCTGCATTTAATTCTCCAGTATTCACATAAAGCTGGATGCACAAGGGATGAATGTATTCAGAGATCATCTGCAATGGCTGGAGGCCCTGGAGTGCCCATTCTCTCTATCTGCCTCTTTCTCTCTCACACTCTCTCTTAAATAAATAAGTAAAATTTCACAAACATTTTTGTTTGTCCATGTGTGTGGTGTGCATGTGTGTATTCATGTTTGTGTATGAGTGCACATCAGGTGCACATGGAGCTAGAGGCTAGAGGGCTCCACCTTATTTTTTGAGCTAGGATCTCTCACTGAACCCAGATCGCACTAATTCTGTTGGACAGCTAGCCAGTGAGCCCCAGGGATTCTCGTGTCTCTGCCTCCCCAGTGCTGGGCTTAATAAGGCATGTGCTGCTCTGTTCTGCTTTTATGCAGGAGCTAGGCATCTGAACCCAGGCCATCCTGCTTGCACCGTGAGCATTTTACTGACTGAGCCATCTCCCCAGCCCCACAGTAACTTATTGAGGTCCATGTTGTGCTGGACATTGGCAGGGCACGGAGGGCTGGAGAACCCCGTGTCTGTTTCTGTGATGTTTATGGCCCAGAGGGAAAGAAGTCTTATGTAGAAACAGATCATCAGTTGGGTCACCATGGACAGGGGTCTAGGTGACAACTGGCTCACCCTCAGAGTCTGCAACATATAGAAGACCCCCTGAAACAATGACTCCTAAAGTGTTTTGAGCCTGAATTGGAGCTTTTGTGCTAGCCAGGCAAAGAGGGCATGCGGTGTAGAGAGACAAGACCCTGCCAGGAAAAGGTCATGGTGAGAGCCGAGGATGAGTGCGGTCTGGCCAGTGAAGACACTCACATAAAGCCTAGGCAGTGGCACAGGTGGGGCTGTGGCTGAGTGGACTGTGAAGGACTTTCCCCAGGCAATGGGGAGTTCATGGAAGGCTTTCATCAGGGAGAAGACAGGGTGAGATTTATACCTTAAAAGCTGAGTGGAGAATGAATCTAAAAAGAAGAAAACTTGCAGTGGTGTGTGTGTGTGTGTGTGTGAGAGAGAGAGAGAGAGAGAGAGAGAGAGAGAGAGAGAGAGAGAGAGAGAGAGAGAGAAAGGGAGACACTGAAAAGCCTGGCAAGAGGTGCTAAGGGCATGGACCACAGTGGAGAGGAAAATGGGAATTCAATAACTAGTTAAGGAGGTAATGCAACAGGATATGAGCTTAAAGAAGAAAATGAAGGGATAGAGTTACAGGTGACTCCAAGTTTCTAGACTCATTGGTGGTCAGTGGTCAGTGGTCAGTGGCCAGTGACCATCCTTATTTGCCTGGATTGTCCTGCATCCTGGGTAGCTTTTCAGTCCTGGGCCAACAGGAGCAGGATAAAACTTTATGATAGTTCCCCAACTACCATTGGGTGGGGCTCAAAGAAGAAACTACAGGTTTGAGAGTTCTGAAGGATAATGAGAGGGACTTGAAGCATATTGGATTTGAAGTGCTGGTGGGAGAATATGAGCCAATAACCCGAGAATGGATGGCTTTAGCCAAAAGAGAATGCATTTAGGGGTCAGCGGCCCAGAGAAGACCATGAAAACAGGTTACGTCACTCAGGGAGAGATTGCTGAACAAAATGTATGGAACTCTGGAGAATGAAATCTTCAATAGTTTAGAGTCTGAGGAGATGTAGGAAAGGAAGGACCTCTGAAAGAGACTGAAGAGAGGCGAGTGGAGACTGTCATCAGGGCAGATGGGACCCGAGATTGGCGGAGAGCCTCTCAAGGCATGAGCAGCGCTAGGGTCAAGGACGAGAGGCTGCCTCGTCATCAGTGGTCTCGGCAGAAGCCTTGAAAAGAAAAAGTAGATAGTGGTTGTAGTGCAGCCATCCAGGACGCTAGAGGAAAAGAGATGAAGTAATTTCCAGGCAGCCATGAAATCCAAGTGGGAGTGAAGACGGACAAGGACCCAACAAGCGTATCAACAAGAGGGAAGTGCTGGCAGGGGGAGAATAGAGACCAAGAGAGGTAAGGAGCGGATCCAGAGCGCTGGAACGTCAAATGACAGGAGATGGACCAGAGCCCCAGAGGAAGCACTCCTCCTTATTCGGGTGAGGGAAGATCATGACACCCGGTAAATCTGAAGGGTGGAGAGTAGATTAGATTTGGAAGGAAAGGAGAAATAACAGCCTGGGCATGAGTGGGAGAGATGAAAAATGGGGAAGAATTGAAAGAAATAAGGGACACCAGATGAGAAATCTCAGCCCCAACTTTTAAAGAGAATGATAATAGTTTAAAGCGTCCAAGTACTTTAAGATGATAGTGAACCAGAGGATGGCTCATTCTCCAAGAAATGACCTCTGACCCACGATTACGCAAGCAATCCTAATTTAAACCGGTAGGTCAAAAATAAACAAGGCAAGGCAGTAGGATGGGGATCTTTTGGGAAGAAGGGTTTTAATGGGAGGGAAAAGGGGAAGGGAAGAGAGGGCATCACGATGCATGGTATACCTGTAGGGAATTGTCAAAAATTCAAATGGTAGGAAATGCAAACATAGATAACATAAGGAAATACTGAGATTCTATTCATTTATTTTCATGAAAAGCATTTTATCTATAAAAGTAGATGACAGGGACATAGAGTGTTTGAAACAGTTCAAATAAGTAGATGCTGTGCAAGTTCCTGCTGGTTGAGAGGCTTATCAAATGATTCCCTGTAGAATTAAAAGGCTCTGAAAGCTGTTAGCTGTCTCTCACACATGTACACACACACACACACACACACACACACACACACACACACACACACGCATAATTAAGTCACAACCTGCTTACATTCTGAAATGGGCATTAAAGTCTCCTCTAAAGTCTTGCTTTCAGTCCAGTCAGACCAAAGAGACATTTTTGGCTAGGTGAGAAGCCAGGACATAAATAGTGAAAACCAATTTTAAAAAAAAGAAGCTGTTTTCCAATTAAACTTGCATATTCTGGTAGGTTGAGCTGGGAGGTCAGGATTCATTCGAAGCTGATCTGGAGCAGCTTGTTCGAGGAAGATGTCACCCAAGCCAGAGACGGTGACGTGCACCACAGACCCACCATGTGCCAGCAGCCCAAGGGGCCCTCCAGGCTGCTTCCCTGGTCACCCCTCCATCACAGCCCATGCCTCCCCCGGCACAGAGAAATGCCATGGCATTTCATCAGCTCTGCCTATTTTCGTCGATGACTAGAAGCCATGGACTCAGAGCTCTCCAGGGTATTCCTTTACCTTCTGCCTTCCCACCGTTTTCATTTTTAAAACACCAGGGTTCTTTTCAAAAGCAATGCATGGCCTTTGAAGACATTTTGGTCAATGCAGAAAAAAATAGAACTAATATCAAAATATCAGCTCAACGACAAGCACGTTAACATTTGGACATTTCTCGTGGCTACATTGAGGTTTCTGGGATGAAGAGCTCGGGCTGAGAAACTCCACGATGGGGAAGAAGTCTTGGCGGAGAGCCCAGGAAATCTGGACTATAAGCCAGCTCCACTGCCAAGGAGCCTGTGGTCCCTACTGCTGGTTTGTGATGACAGCACTGATGGCCGACCTGTAGGCCCAGTCCTTGGACATCATGGGCCTGGGGCAGTCTGACTTCCCAGAAAAATTTGCTAGGAGGCACGAGCTCTCGAGCAGGTATAGCTCCCACTCCAAGACCCAGAGTCCTCAGAAGTGTGCTACAAGGCTGCAATGGAATACTGTGGTAATATAGGATGACTGCTTCCCTGCCCTTTGTTAAACTCTGGATATTAAAGGAAAGAAAAGAAAGAATGCACTGAGGATGTTAGAGCCTTTCTCATTTTAAAGATCCTATTCAGTAGAAGAGGATGTTTGTACTTTCTGGCCAATGCCAAAAAGCAGCCCAGGGCTCCACAGACTGGCTTTATCAGAGGACTTCAATTTCCCAGAGAGCCCATGAACTCAGCTAAGAATGTCCACTTGTCTAATTCCAATGCATGAGGAAGATGTCTAGATTACAGAACATTGTAAACAAGCTTTCTAACATGTACAACACATTATAGAATACACATGTGGTGATTGAGACAGAATGAAACACTGGAAATGTAGCAGTAGTGGACAAACATCTGGGTGTGGAAAGCTGACTCCTAAAGCCCTGTAACAAGCTGTGTGGTCTGAGGCAAGGTGCTGCACCTCTCTGAGCTGCAGTTCTCCACTTACCTCTCCCATAATGAGGTCTATTCAGATCACATGTCATTTCCCCCCACTTTATAGCCACAGTTGCCTGCAAATCAACAAACATGAACACAGCTCTTTAGGGCTCTCCACAGTGAAACCCATATCTAAGAGTTCCTGCTGTAATAAGAATTGAAGCCCCATGGAGGTAATAAAGAAAAGGTTGCACATCATCAGTTGACAAACAAGCAAAGACCCTGTGACAAAAGGATGGGTACCCTGATTCACAAAACATTTTTATAAAAGGCAGATTCAGGAAGCCACAAGGACCTGTGCCACGAGCTCTTGGCATCTGTAAATCAGAGTGGAGCTTGGTACTCTGTAGTTGGAGCTAATAGTTTGGTGACAAGTTCCAGAAATGGCCTCTATTAGGTTCTGGGCATTAGGGAGTGGTCAGACATGCTTCTAGACCATTGACTGATAGGGAAAGGAATATCCCTAGGGAGCCTTCAATGGGGTGAATGGCTGTCTCCTGAGGGCATGCTGCATGGAGCTGCCAAGGAGCCAGACATCTTCTGGCTTCATCTCTGCCTCCCACCACCTGTCACCTGCTGTGTGGGTGCTTTAACCTGGAACAGCTGTCAACGTGGAAAGAGCAGCGAAGACGCAGTGCATCCTGGGAGTGGAAGAGGACCTTGGGAACTCAACCTGTGCAGGCTCTGGGCTCGTTTCTGACAGAGCTGTTTGTTTACCAACCTTTTTAAGAGGCTTTGGAATGCGAGCCCAATCAAGTGGGGGGGGGAGCAGACTTGCATTCCATAAAAATAATGGGATTTCTTTGTTTCCCATGTTCCCCTGTTCACTCTGACCTCTTGTGTTTCATATACTGTCATTTTGAATAACTTTTGAAGCATCCAAAAGAGTTGTGTTGGGATAATACGACAGAGAGGTCAACACCAGTTTTCAAATGTCCCTCATTCCACACGGCCCCTTCCCCACCTCCACTCACCTCTGCTCCAATTTCTTATCTGTCCAGGGAAAGGTTTGCCAAATGACTGATTAGACTTTCACAGTACCTGGCTTTTTTTTTTTTTTTTTTTTTGAGATTCTCTTGATAGCATTTTCACAGTTTCCATGGAAGGTTTTGAGATTCTATATCTTATCTCCAGGCTTTCTGTGTCTTTTGGCTAAGCTACATGTTATCTCCAAAGTTTTAGGGTGTGTTTTAAGTGGGTTAAGACCTTTGAAGTTTGGGAGATCCTTCTTTCTGGGTCTTTCTCAACTCAGTGAATACCACAATACTATCTTTGCAGACCATTAGAGATGCAATTCCAGAACCAACTGAATGACTGATTATTTACCTTTAGGAAAACTGGCAGATAAGCAAGGTGAAAATGAAGGATTGAAAGGGAACCTGGACTATGTTCTGATCTGCACCCCCCATTTTCACTGTTGTTTTGGGGGATCTGGACGGGGGTTGGACTCAGCAAAGGGTGAATCACACAGTGTCTTGTCATTGCAGTGTAACCATCTGTGGGTTTCTATTCACCAGCCACGGTGTATTTTCAGTCTTACTCAGAGAAGCCTGTAGCTGCTAGGCTACCTCTGAGAGACTATAGATAACAGAAAAGTAACCGAAGACTAAGGACAGGGAGGCTTCGTCAGAGAACGGGACATTTCCTCTTTGCTACTACAATGGTGCAAAGGTAATATGGATCCTGTAGAAATAAGAACTTTTATTGTGATCCTTTCTTGGTCTCTCTCACAATGCTTCATGCGCAGCGTCAATGCATTCCGTTCCAAAGCTATGATGTTTGGTAGGTTATGCGGAGTGGGTGCATGTTTAACGTAAACTCTCAGCTTTCCACGAGTTTACTGAGACAGCTCCATTGTAACCTTCAGTGATTGTGGCATTCACAGAGTCCTTGGAATTCAGTTGATGCAGACCTGGAATCTCCAGCCATCTGAAGTGACTAGACTCTTCTCTCCCCGGCTCCTCACCTCCCTGGGACTGAAACGCATTCTTTGTGTTGTGTGTTCAATTCCCCTTAGATTCTAGCATGAGGCTCTCTGTTGACCCACACAGAGATAAAGGAGTCAGGAGGCTGTTTGGCTTTCTCTCTTCCCTCCATCACAAAGCATCCCCAACTAGTCTTTTCAGCTTTTTTCTCTAATCTTATCTTAAAAAGCCATTGTGGAGTCTTAATTTTTTTAACAAATCATCTTGGCTGATGTTGGTTTTCAGCTCTCTGGACACTGTCCTAATAAGTTCTTGCTACATAACATAAAATGGTGTTTCTGGAACAGAGAATCTTGCCTTTCCTTTAGTAGAAGTTGACAACCTATTTTTCCCATTGGAGATAATGTCATGAGACTCCCAATCACTAGAAGTCAATCCGCATATTGTGTCCATTTATTCGATAAACATTTCCTAAGCAGCTGCTGTATGCTCTAAGCCATAGTAGGTACTGGAAATGTGCTGGAGAAAATAATAGAAACAGGACCAAATGTTAGAAGTGTCTTAATGAGTTGTACACATGTTTGATCCCAATAATAAGTGCTACAAAGGAATAGCATGTAGACCGTGAGCAGGAACCACAGGGGAAGGGGATCTAGCCTTGCAATGAACGACAGGAACATTTGTTCAGTAAATCCCCTTCTGGAGACTTTGAACTGTTGCCAATATTTGCCCATTTTCAATAACCCTGAAATTAACACCTCCATGCATGAGTGATGTCATTTTCTTAAGACAGATTCTCTAAACTATAATTACTGGGTCTCTTTGTGCCTAAGTGGTATTAAGATAATTCTTTTTTTAATTTTAAAAAATATTTTATTTATTCATTTTCAAGCAGAGAGAGAAAGAGAGAGAGAGAGAGAGAGAGAGAGAGAGAGAGAGAGAGAGAGAGAGAGAATGAGAGAGGAGTGAACACCAGGGCCACCACCTTGTGGGTCTGGCTTATGTGGGTCTTGGGGAATTGAATCCAGGGCCTTGAGCATTTGAGGCAAGTACCTTAACTGCTGAGCCATCTCTCCAGACCCAAGATAATTCTTAAAAGTGTAATCAACTGGGTCAAGATTATGAACACTGTGTACCTCTTTGACACATATTGTCAAAAAGCCTTCTAGAAAAATCAATGCAGCATTTTAAAGCTAGGGAACAGTCCTACCTCACCAGTGACCTTCATGGAAACAGTGGGTTGACTTCAGGAGATAAGTTAATTTAGTAGTGATGCAAGTGATGTTTCCTGTTCTGATTCTGAACTGGTGCTATTGAAAACGCAGTCCTTCAAATGCTATGGGTCCTGGACACAGTGATTAGTGGTCTGAGGCAAGTAACATGTAAAATAATTGAAAGTTAAACATTTAAAAACCTTTCTGTTCGGAATTTTCAGAGTATTTTCTTTCTTTTTCTTAACAGGGTCTCTAACTAGCTTCAAACTTGTGTCCTCCTACCTCAGTTTCCCCTGTGTTGGGATTACAAGTGTGCATCCCCATATCTAGCCGAACATTTAAAAGCGTTCATGACAAGACAAAACAATGTTTAAAAAGTTGTTTGTAAATATTGTGTTACCTTTCTATTTTATTTTTCCAATCAACTTATTAATTTTATTTAACAATACAAGCATTGATTGGCTCATGATGGATTGAGAGGGAAAATCACGTCTTTCCTCAGGTAGTCTGGGTAAAGCTAGTGGAATACCTCTGGTCAAGTTCTCTTTCCGTAAGCCCAAACTCTTCCAATGCTATAGGGCAACTTTTCACCCTTTCTCATAGGAAGCCAGTGGGGTTAACAAACTTTAACCATAGACATGTGGACTTCATGCAAGGGATCTGTCTATAATTTTCCAAGAAAGAAGAAATGCACACCGATTACAACAAATTGGACATGTACTATTGGGAGGATTACTGTTAAGAAATTTCTCAGTCCAGAAATTACCAAATTGCTTGATGTTTTATTTTTGCTGTTAGACTTTATCAAGCACCCATGGAACCTTCCAGTGCTTAGATGCTATCGTTATGATTAGATGGATTACTGAGACTGTCAGTTATTTCTTCCCAGTGGAAGTAATAAAGAGTACCCCAATAGTAAATAAAGAGTACTCCAATAAACCTCTCCCACCTCTGAAACATTTCACAAATTATGTCCACAAAGTTTAGCTGTGGGTTCAAGACTCCATCCTGTGTGTTCCTATCCCAATGACAAAGACTGGAACTCTTCTGATGTTTGATATGCTGAGAAAATCTCACTGTCAAAAGCTGAAACTAATGTGGTTAATAGCTGCATGTCATTTAGTACTATACTAAATTGAAACTCAAAGGAGTTAAAAATAATGTTTTGCTAGTCTGTCTAGTAGTGCCCTTCAAAAACACCAACCTAACTCAGAAGATCACTCATAATATTGGTGATTTCCCCAATTCTAAAACTCTACCTACCATGAATTTTCTGCTAAATCTAAGAATGAATCCCCTCTGCCCCTCCCCCCCCCCATTTTCCAATTTTGAATGAAGAGAAGGCAAGGTATTGATGAGTTGGGGGATAGATTCCCAAGTCAGGCTGCCTGGATTTAAGGTCTAGACTCCGGTTTATCAGCTGCGGGTTAATTCCCTCTGAGCACTTCAGTGACAGAATGAAGATGAATCCAGACAGACAGAAGAGCCTTAGCTGTTCTTGTTCTTATCTTAAAACTCATCAAATCAATTCTCTTGGGAAGGGAGGACAGAGGGAAGGAAAGAGAGGAAAGGGGGAGGGAGAAAGGGGAAGGAAAGGAAAGGAGTGAAACTTACTCCTCTGGTGAGCTGTTGGAGAAGAGGACTGGCTTTGGATCCAGCCGACTCCAGCTCTGATTTGGCTGATCCATCCACCAAGTGTGTGATCGAAATGGCCGACTGGCATCACTCAGCCTCGGGTCTTTTTGTCTTGGCTAAGTGGGATGCTGTCAGCCAGCCCTGTCTCTGGGGCTGTGAATGCAGATGGGCTTGTACAGAGGGATACCCCATGAGTGGGAAGGATCATCTGGAATGGACAAGCTCACTCAGTCACCCTTCTATGCTGTAGCTTTCCTACAGCAGGTGCCTGTGGGAACTGGCTTCTGGGGGCATCTGGGCCCCTCAGAATCTAGGCTTCAGGCTTAGGGCTTCACCTCTGCCTCAGACTAGAATTGCTCATTGAGCCAGATGGACACACCCACCTGCCTGGCCCCTGGGGATCAGAGGAGAAAGGGGAGAGAGGAGAGTGTTTCCTCAGATCAGTGTGGTTGAAGGTGAGCAAAAGATGGATCTTCTTTGGATTATGTTGGGTAGCCTCAGCCATGTTTCATAGTGTCTAGTCAAATCTTCTAGAGATAATACAGAGAATTTTGGCATTTTGAAAAACAAAATCTTCATTTTGGAAAAGTCCAGTTAATCAATTCTATTTTTTTTTGTGTGCGATTTTTTTGAGTCTTGACTTGGCCAAGATCACAAAGATTATTTTCTTGTATTTTATAGGAATTAAAAAATAATTTTGGGGTTTCCATTTAGGTCTGTGTCATAAATGAGAATCTCCCCCCACCACCCCTGTGGCACGAGATGAAGACTGATAGACCTGTTTTCCTCACATGGACATAAGGCTGATGACGCAGCATCACTTATTGAAGAGAGTTTTCTTTCCCATTGAATCATCGTGGCTCATCTGTCATAAATTCATTGTTAATGTATATGCAGGTCTATTTCTGGATTTCCAGTTCTACGTACCAATCTAAATAAATATCCCTTTCTCCAGGTCAAAACTGCTGGTATATCCCAGGAGCTTTTTAGTGGGAGTTAAGACTAAGCAAGTTGATTACCTCCACTTTGTTCTTTCCTGAAATTTCTTTGATTATTTTAGAAATTACAAATAAATATATAAGAAGTTTATAAATTTCAGTACAATGAATGGCTTGCTGGGATTTTTGACAGATATGTTTTGAAACTAAAAATCGATTTGGGAAAGTTGTCATATAATTGAATCTTCCAGCCAATAAATGAGGTATTTTTCTCTACTTTTGTCTCAGCTAATTTCTGTCATCAATGACTTGTAGTTAGAAATATTTTTGTGGAATTTTTCATATTTTATGGTTCTTGATGTACAACTAAATCTTTAACTTTCTGAAAATTGATTTCCAAATCACTTGCTATGTCTGTGTCTAAGTCTTTGTATATCAACACTGTGTCCTATGACCTTGCTAAATCCACTCATTAGTTCTGATGGCATTTTGGTGATTTCCTGTGATTTTTGTTATAAATGTGAGCAGAAAATAAAGACTTTTAAACCATTTTTGATGTTTCTTTCTTTTCCCTTTTTACTTACTTCTGCAACGCAATGTTGCAGAGAAGTGAAAGGGAGTATTCTTGCATTCTCAAGCCCAGGGCAGGGGATTTAATCCTTTATCATCAAACAGGAGGTTGAGGGTGGGTTGTAAATCTTTATTTAGTTTGAGGAAATTTCCTACTATTCTCTGTTTGTTTACCTTGACTTTTCTTTCATGAATAGGTGATTGATTTCTCAAGTACTTTTTCTGCACCTATTGATAATCACCTATTGGTGTGATTTTTCTCTGTTTTTAATATGTGAATTATGGTCATTGATTTTTTTTTAATTATTAATGCAACTTTGTATGTCTGAGGCAAAAATCTACTTGGTCCTGCTATATTCTTTAAGATATTGCTGGATATTTGGTTTGGTAATATTTTCAGAGGAATTGTTGTCTCTACTCATGAAGATAATAATGCACAAGGTTTTTCTGTGATGTTTTTGTCAGATTTGGGTATTGGGGTCCTGCTGGCCTCATGGAGTGAACTGTGCTGTTCCTTCTTCCTCTTACATTCTGATAAGTTTTGTGTCACAGTGTCATTTCTGCTATGACTGTCTGGTCAAAGTTGTCAATAAAATCATTGGCACCTGGAGTTTTATTTAGGAAGGTGTTTGGTAACTAACTTAGCTATTTAGATTCCTGTTTCTAGTATCAAGTTTAAAAAAATTAATTTATATGCATGCATGTGCATGTGCATTTGATCCAGGGCCTCTTGCCACTGCACACAAACACCTGACACACCCACCACTTTTTGCAGCTGGCTTTAAGTGGGTTCGGGAGAATTGAAACTGAGTTGACAGGCTTTTGAAAGCAAGTGCCTTTAACGGCTGAACCATCTCCCCAGCCCCTCTTGTATCATTTTGAATGTCGGGTTTTTTTTTTCATGATTTTTCACTTAATCTCAATAGATTAGTTGGCATAAAGTTTTTCATAGTTTTTATTCTTTAGCTCTTTGCAGGATCTGTATTGATATTGTTGCAACTTCTCATCGCTGGCAGAAAGCACTCGATCAAAGCAGCTTGTGGAAGGGAAGCAGCTTGTGGAAGGAAAGGGTTTATTGTGGCTTCCAGACTCCAGGGGAAAGTCCATGATGGCAGGGAAAATGATGACATGAGCAGAGAGTGGACATCACTTCCTGGCCAACACCAGGTAGACAACAGCAGCAGGAGAGTGTGCCAAACACTGGCAAGGGAAGCTAGTTATAACACCCATAAGCCCACCCCCAACAATACACTGCCTCCAGGAAGCTCCGATTACCAAATTGTCACCAGCTGGGGATTAAGCATTCAGAACACATAAATGTATAGGGAACGCCTGAACCAAACCACCGAAGGTATTAACTCCCTTTTAATTTCTTATATTGGTGAATTATAGTCTCTGGGTTTTTTTTTTTGTTGTTGTTGTTTGTTTTCCTCTCTTTCAACCACTCAAGGTTGATAATTGGTTAATTTTGTCAATCTTTTACCTGTTTATTATTTATTTTAGTGGTTTCTGCTCTTTTAGTATTCTCTGACTTCAATTTTTCTCCTCATAATCTATATCTGATAAAGCTATTTTAACTGGATCCCACAAATTTTATGCATTGCATTTTATTTTCATTCAGCTCAGTGTTTTCTCACTTAGTGATTCTCATGTTTGACTCATAAATTATTTGAGAAGGTATTATTTAATTTTCAAATATTTGAGGTTTGATAATTGATATTTATTTTTAATTTAATTCCATCATGTTCAAAATGCTTAAAAAATTTCAATATAACAACGGTGAAATTATTAATTGCTTTGCTCTCAATTCTGACAGGTTTTGCTATGTGTATGTTTATGTAGGCTCTTTTATAATTGTTATTCCTAACATATAATGTTCCTAACATTATTATTGCAGCATTGTTTTTAAAATCCCAGTGCTCTTTTAAAAGAAACTTTTAATTGTCAGGCGTAGTGGTGCACGCTTTTAATCCCAGTACTCTGGGGGCCAAGATGGAGGATCATAGTGAGTTTGAGGCCATTTTGGGATTACAGAATGACTTCTAGGTCATCCTGAGCTAGAGTGAGACCTACACATCAAAAAATAAAACTTAAAAGAAGGAACATTTAGTTTTCTTGGTAAAGGGAAGGAATGGTTGTGTGTGTGTGTGTGTGTGTGTGTGTGTGTGTGTGTGTGTGTGTAAAGAGAGTTCTGAAGTTCCATCATAGGAACCCAGAAGACTGCTCAAGGAGGGCCATAAGAGTCCAAGGAGGAAGGAAGAAGAAGACTAGGAGGAGAGGAAGAGAAGGAAGAGGAAAGTAGACATTAAATAAAAGTGAAAAGTGCCCAAGAAACAAGAGCAGTTCCCATGACTGAACACAAAAGGCCTACTAGCAAGGGTGTAACGATGGCTGAGAGCTTCGCCAAGACCCCTCATCGTGCGATTTCCGAGTGGGGGTCCTTGAGAATCCTTTTCCTTGGCTCAACTCCTCCCATGAGGAGGACAGACACCCTCCCTCCTTTTCACTTCCCATCTTCTCCTCAGTCCATGGACTTAGCCTCCCAAGTGAGACATCAGGCCAAGAATTCAAAGCAGCTCTGTTCCACCTGCCCAGCGTTCTAGTTCCTGTGAATCCTTGAAATGCTCTTGGACTCAAGCTCTGAGGCACCAAGAGTCTTCGTTCAACCACTTTAGCAAGTTAATCTCCAAAGCTGTGTGGTAAGTCTGTTACCTGGTTTAATTGAGGATAATGTAGTGCTGCTTCCTCAGGAGCACATTTGTCCCTGCTTGCGATAAGACCTAATGGTTACCCTTGGATTACTTATTAGTTGATACCCTTGAGCAGTTTAGGAAATAATTTTTGAATGCGACATAATGAGTTCAGCTATTTGGAAGTTATCCAAATGAAGGTGCCTAGGCTGACAGGAAAGGCTCTGGGAAAGAAGTGAAGGTCTACTTGAACCCTGAGGCCCTGCTCTTCATGCTTCCCAACTCAGGGCCATGTCACCCCTGGGGACAATCAGGACTTGACCTGGAATGCTTGTCTATGTCTTACTTTCATTCTCATTCATATCCCATCTCATTTTCAAAGGTTCCCAGTATGCTGATTGCTTCCCAGCCGGGAGTTGGTTTCTTCAGCTATTTCTAACAACACCATGGCTAAGGCTCCTCTGCTACCCAAGTTGACTTTGAACCTGGCAGACAGTGTTTCTTCAGGATCACAGATTCTGTCCAACCAGGATGGCCAGTCCGTGAGTGCAGCTTTTCACACATGCTGCTCCTCTTGTTCCTCTCACCTCTGCTGAGGACCCACCTGGGAACAGGTTGGAGCAGCACACCTGCCATTCGAAGCCACTGGAGTGTCACCAAGAACTTTCTTGCTGTTTCTGGACTGCTGCCCAGGAGTGGGCTCAGGCTTTGGGCTCCAACTTAGAGAATTTTCTTCTTTCCTGGAGCAACACACTCCTGCTTACACACTTCTCTGAGTCCTAGGTGCGCGCGCGCGCGCGCACACACACACACACACACACACACACACACACACACACACGAGGTGGGAACACTTTTGTTGCCCCTTTATTACAAAAGATGGATATAGTCATGCTCTTAGAGCTCATTTTGATGCTTGGTTGACTTTATTTTCATCTAAGAATCCTTAAAGTATTATGAAATTTCGCTTGGCATAAAGCTACAGAAGTGTTCTCACAGTGATGACCCAAGTCAAGGGATCACTTAGAATGTTTCTTAGTAATCAAGGAAGCAACGAGCCATGTGCCGAACACTGTGTTAAGCACGTCACATGATCTTGTCTAATCTTCATCAGAACCCTATGAACTCCAGACTTTAAACATGAGAAAACCTGACTTAGGGAATCTAACTTATTCTAATTTACAGATAAAATAGTATCCCCTATTGAGAGTATCTCCTTAATCAGCGCAGCGTTAGTGAAAAGACCTATAATCCTGGCAAACGAGGTCCTTCAGCAGCACCCCCACATCCAGGTCTGCATTTTGACAGTGGGGAAAAACTAGATTTCATTCCAATTCAGGAAAATCCTGGGGTAGCCATTTGTCATCATTGCTATGATGAAAATGAGAAGGGATTTAGGGCTAGGGTGAAAAAGTTCTCTGTCTTAGGACTCTGAAAGACCAGACATATACACAAAAGAATTAAATTTTACTTGACAACATTCTTGGCGCGTAGATAGCAAGCGGGTAAATTGGTGAAGTCATCAGGCCTCCGCTGTGGCAACATAGGGCCGGCAGGAAAGCAATCTGAGTTTCCGGTGGGACATGTGAACTGCAGAAAACAACAGGGCCTGGGTGCTGGGAGAGGTATTTATGGATAAGGGTGAAGTTTGGGTTTGCAGGAGGGCAGGGGAGGACATTCCAGGAAGGAGAAAGCATGAGCTAGAGTTGAAGAAAGAATGAGTGGGCCATTTGAGGAGGCGTTGAGAAGGGCAGGACTGTAATACAGGAGTGTGGCCCACTTTAGGGAATGGCTGAAGCTACACTTGAGAAGGTCTTGAATGTCATATTCACAGGTTTGGAATTTAGAGTGAGGGCAACAGGGAACTAGGAAAGTGTTTGGACAAGGAAGAGACAGGCAAACAATCGTTAACCACAACCTTCTGTGCACAGTGTGGCTCATGTGACCCGTATCAAATGACAGCCAGTGGAGTCAGAATGTTAACAATGAGCCACGGAATAGGTTCTATTATCTCTTCAGCAACAGAGCTGTATTCTTCCTGCCCAGATTTCCCCTCAACTGGTGGGAAGCCTTACGTGGAAAGTGAGGTTGCTCATGGCTCAGAGTAGAGGGAGTTAGATAATCTCAAGGAGAAGTCATCAGTTATGATAATCTCCACTTCCAAGATAAGGTTGCACTTGTCAGGCAGGAGAGGGAGAGAGAGAGAGAGAGAGAGAGAGGTTATTTCTCTTAGATCATCGAGACTTACTCACAGCTTCTTATTCTCTCTCACTTTTTCTATATTCCAAACAGACTACATGATTTTCACTGTTTCCTCAGGGGGGTGTTCAGGTTATCTGGTTATAGATTGATTTACATAGACACTATTCAACCTTGAGCATCTATAAAGGTTACCTGGTTCTTGATTGGAATAAGAAATACCAGATTTGTCTTGGTAGTATTGGATGAACAAGTTGTTCTGGCTATAGAGCTGGGAAATGTTACAATGTCAAGAGTAACTTTTGCTGGGGTGGATTTCACCCAATGACAATTGATAAGTTTCAGTTTCAGAGTGTACTCAGGAAGGTCTCTGGAGGGGTGTGGCCATGTTGGTTCTTACTGTTCTTACTCTCTGCACAGAACATGAACCATAATGGTGCTAACAGCATATTGCAATATTTCTCTGTCATTTAAATCTATGAGTAGAATAAGAAAATTTATTATTCTTGTGTTACATTTAATAATTAGTATAGATATGCTATAGATTATCTGCATTGTTTTAGCTGGCAGTATTTATTATTCTTATTGACAGATTTCTTAAGTGATGATAGAAGACAATTAATAATTGAAATACATTCTTTCAAGCTTTTTGACAAAACGCCCATAAAACTACCAACAGGAGTTTTTACAAGGAAGAATAGACAAGTTTAATATTGAGACAGGCCATATGCTGAGGTCCACAGGGAATATCTACAAATGTAGCTGCTGTTATTGAGATGATCTGAAAAGGCTATTCTTCTGGTCACATCCCACATGCCCATCCATGGACCCCAGAAGCCCCTGGTGCTAAATGATTAGGGAAAGTAGGTGACCTTGCTCCCAGTGTTTGCATCCTATTATTTCATAACCTTCAGGCTGCACTGTCCAGAACAGCAGTGATTCAGTGAGGAATTCACTGTTTTCCAAGCTAACTAGAAAAAGTCCAGAGCAATGTCCCTTGCCCAACCCCTCAATCCTTCACTTTCTACCTAGATTCAGAGACTATGACCACAGCCAACAAGAAGGTGGATGCAGACAAGCAAGAATGGCTAGCTGTGTAATGAAAAAGAGCCATAATGTGGGCTGGAGAGGTGGCTCAGCAGTTAAGACACTTGCCTGCAGAACCTAGAAATCCAGGTTCAATTCTCATATATATATATATATATATATATATATATATATATATATATATGAGTCTACTCCTGAGTGGAAGGCAAATAAGAAGCAAGAAGCAAGAGAACCAAGATGACAACATGGGGTGAGAGAACAGAAAATACAGAGCTAATCTAGGAATGATACTTATTCCTCTAGGATAACCTGAACAGGTGCTGGAAACAGTGGTCAAAGAGGGTAGAGACGGCACATTTGAGCTGAAGAAAAACCGAGAGAAAATTAAAGTGACCAGACTCAAGCAGAGACACAGCTTATCAAATGTGCTGCATTTTCATGTTAAAGAAAGAATCTTTAAAGTTTTTTTGACAGAAATGAAGTTTACTAATGAGAAAACAGATAGGTCAGAAAGCTAAAACACAGTTCTAGGAAACAAGTTTGTATCTACAGAAATTCCATATCATCATTGTGATGTGAGTGTACGAAGGCTGTGAGGTTTACAAAAAGGCAGAAAATATACTCATGTGATTCTTTCTTGAAAAAAGTACCTGAATTTGCCATCCCACTGATCAACTGGCATAAGAACAGACAGACAGACAGACAGACAGACAGACAGACAGACACACACACACACACACACACACACACACACACACACACCAGTAGAAAAATGACTTGTAATGAGCACTGAAATCTATTAAAAATATAAAATAAATGTCTTCGATGTTACCAGACTATGCAAAAGGAATAAAAGATTTACTTGGGTCTGAACATTTAAAACTATATTCACAGAGACTGATTGAGGAGGAGGAAGTATACCCCAAGGTCACCATACTGAGCTGGTATTGTGTTTGATAATTGGGGAGAAGATATGAAATGTTACCATTTATCATGAAGTAATGTTTTCTCTGACTGAGTGGTTTTCAACTTGAAAACTGCTTCCCTACAAGAATGTGTTTAAGCTAGTTTATCTCTAAAATGAAATTACCAAGGATCAGATGGGAAATGTATCTGGTTTCAATTGGCAATGAAGGAAATCCTTGTAAGCCGAGGCTTTAAGAAACTACAGGCAGACAAGATATAAAAATGTTTTTCTTATTTCTCATCAGACTTGTTTTTCTAAGTGAGAAAAATTCTGTATTAGTAAAAAGCAAGTAGTGGGCAGTGGAACCTCAAAGCAGGGGGAATAAGTCTTCCCACTTGGTGTGTTAGTTCCAAGCTTTCTGCTTCTTTAGTGCTTACGAGTTTGCTTTGGAATCCATGAATTGCAGCTGAGTCAATGTAAAAATTTTGAAAAAGATTTTTTTTTGTTTTTTGTTTGTGCCTCCATGGATTTGGCCTTTGTTGACAATCTGATTTGAAGCGGGAAGGACAAGGAGTCTTGTGAGTTTTTGTATGTGGAGTACTAAATAGCAGAAGTGTGGGGTGAGAAGCTGGAGACTACAATGATGAATATAAGAAAAAATTATGAATTTTACAAAATTCACACCTTTAGTCTAGATCCTAACCTTTTCATTCATTTAGAGTTATACTGTGATATTTGTCCTTTCTGAATTTATAGATCTCCGTTTTTGTAAGCAAGTGCCTTTAAACACTGAACACTCTTTCCAGCTCCCTCTACTTAGTTTTTAAAAGAAAAAAAAATACTGTAAGGAACTTAGAGGAAATCTATGCTATTGAACTACAAAAATTTGATTACTTGAGGCAAAATCCATAGAAGAACCAGAGGTTGGTCAGTGTAGTGGTTTGATTCAGATGCCCCCCCATAAACTTAATGTGTTCTGTATGCTTGAACCCCAGTTGATGGTAGTTTGGGAATTAGAAGCTTGGTGTGTTGTTGGGGTGAGCTTGTGGAGGTTACAGCCAGCTTCCCCTTGCCAGTGTTTGGCACACCTTCCTGCCACTGTTTGCAGTGCTGTGGTGGAGGTGATGTCCATTCTCTGCTCATGCCATTGTTTTCCCTGCCATCATGGAGCTTCCCCTCAAGTCTTTAAGCCAAAATAAACCCTTTCCTCCACAAGTGCTTTTGGTCAGGTTCTTTGCTGCAGCAAGGAGAAAGTTGACTACAACAGTCAGTGACCTCTGCTGCTGCCCACTGACCCTCCAAAAGTCAACCTAATCTTGTTAATCCTTGCAGACAGTTCACCTCTGCTTTGTCGCCTTTAACCTTCATGTGACTGAGAAGGATGTACAGGAGTAATTTAGAGAGACTCGCATTGCATTTGTTGACTATGAATGTCCCCAAACCATTCATCACAGTGCTCTAAAGGGTTTGTAAAGCTTTTCTTTGCTCACTTTTGTAACTCCTACAGGGTAGGAATTTTAAAGGACACATAGTACCTGTGTGTATAAATGACCAAGTGACTCACTGATAATTCACGAGTAGAAGCAACACCTGCTAGTCCCCCAGGAAACACAGAATAGCTGTGTCTCTGCTCTCAATGAAATAGAAAGCTAATTAGGGAACCAGAGTGACCCACAGGAAGTCAATAACAAACAGGTGTTAACCTGGTTGTGTTGTCTTCCCTGGGCCTGTGTTTCTCCATCTGTTAAGAGGAATAAGAACACTACTTGTCCCAAGAGAGCCTGACACATTAGCTCCTCCCTAGAAATAAGCGCATCACAACTGTTTTGTTCATTAGTATTCATTTGTGAATGTACGAGGAGGTAAGGGAGAGAAGTGATCACTGGGCGCTGTGGCAGTGGGCACAGTTTCATTATGAAGTTTAGACTGGAGAAGGGACTCGTGCCAGGAAAAGTGGATCTAGTTGGAGCCCTGAGCAAGAAGGGAGGTCATGGGAGGTGGGAAATGGCAGTTGGAGTTATGATAACAGCCTGGTGCTTTAGAAGATGTGGGTGGCCTCTGTGGGCCAGGAAACTGAATAGAGTGGGGTGAGATGATGGAGGCTTTACGAATCAGGCAAAGGAGTTTGGATTTTGATATGATGCACAATGCATTGTCTATACTTGAGTGAAGGAGAGATGTGGCCAAGACAAGTCAGCAGCCGGGTGCAGGCTCGTGGGCAGGAGTGATCACCGAAGTCACAGAGGTACAGGGGAGGCTGTGGCAATAGCTCAGTCGGGCTGAATCAGGGCTTGGCTGGCCGAATGGAGAAGGAGATAGAGCTGAGTTCTCAGGAAAGAACTGACATGTCCTGGGCGAGGCAGCAGAGCAAGGGGCAAGAACACACCCACGTTTGCTGAGCCATTCAATATACACTTGAACTTGGATATAAAGACTTATGGAGCAATGAAAACTGAGCAATTGATTACATCACTGAAAACTGTGGCTCACAGGGGCCAGGGAGAGAATCAAGACTAACAGTGAGAAGGTTCAGCTATTTCTTGCATGTGTTTGTCTGCTGTGTAGAAAAGTTCCAAGCACTGATTTAAGAACTTAGTACTGTAATCATCTACTTGCCTACAAATGTCCCCAGTGGTCAGTGGTTTGGGAGGTGCTGGAGGGCAGGACTGCATTATATTTACATAAGGGAACTAGACCCATTGATCTGGTGTCCTGCTTGGGTTCAAATTCTGCCCTGTAGTGAGCTCCTGCACCTCTCTCTGCTGTAGTACGTGGGAATGAAAGCAACGTGTGCCTCACAATGTGAGGCTGAAATGCCTGATGAATGCTGGGAGCTTTCTAAAAGGAGCTGTGGTGGTGGGTCATGATGTGGAGATAAAGGTCATATCTCACTTTCTCTAGTCAATGTGAACTTTATAGCATCTTGTTTGGCAAATGGATTCTCATCTAATCTGTCTAACACATGGTTATCAAGAGTATTTCTTTGTTCTGTGGATCTGGCTTGCTTCATTTAAAATGGCAACCCAGTTCCATTCACTTCCCTGCAGATAACTAATTTGATGCTTCGCCATGTAAAACTCCATTGTTTATGTAAACCACGTGTCCTTTCTTATTCATCCACTGATTGGCATCTAGGCTGATTCCCTACCGTGGCTATGGAGATGTAATTCTGCTAAACATGGATGTGCAGGCAACTCTGTGCTTGGCTGGTTTAGAAACCTTTTGGTATATCTCCCAAAGTTGCATATCTAAATCATATGCAAGTTCTACTTTTATGATTTTTTTTAGTAAAACCTCTATATTGACGTCCAGAACAGCTGCATAGTTTGCCTCCCACTAGCAGCTAGTATGAGGGTTCCTTTTTCTCAGACATCTTCACTAGCATTTGATGTTGCTTTCTTGATGATGGACCTTCTGAAAGGGACTCTCAATGCACTTTTATTTGCTTTTCCCTGGTGGTTAAGCATGTTGAAAATTTTTCTAGATACTTATTGGCCATTTGTATTTCTTTATCTGAAAGCTTCTGTTTAGTTTCATTAGCCATTGATTGATTGGATTCTGTTTTCACCCATATGTAGAATCTAGGGAAGAAGGGAAAAAGTAATAACGTGAAAGGAGAAGGGGGGCTTCTAGGAACATAGAATGGGAAGAGGTCAAAGGGGAAGGAGTTATAAGAAAAAACAAGAGAGGCAGAATTATAACCAAAGTGTATACTTATATACATAAATGTCATGAAGCTCATTAACTGCTAAAATAAATATATGCTAATAAAAACATAAATATAACTAAAGAATAATTCCTGGGAAGCCACATTTGCCATACTAAAGGTGAATAACAAATATTACGGGGTATCTCTTTAAGGTCAGAGGCCTAGCATTCAAGGATTGGCTTGTCTTTCACACAGCCAACATTTCATTCAAACCATGCCATGCAGGTTGTATTCCTTTTAATATTTAAATTTTTTATTTTATTTTTATTTATTTGAGAGAAAGAGGTAGACACAGAGAAAGTGAATATGGGCATACCAGGGCCACTGCAAAGGAACTCCAGATGTATGAGGCACGTTGTGCATCTAGCTTTGCATGGGTCCTAGGGAATTGAACTCAGACTGTCAGGCTTTGCAAACAAGCACCTCTCCAGCCCTGTGTTCTTATGACAACAAACCTGGCAGATCGATGCATGAAATGAAAGTGAAAGCCTACAGGGCTGACTCTTCACATGAGCTAATGTGACCTAGTTTCTAAATTGTCCTCCCACAGGTCATGTCTCCTTTGATTGCCCAAACTGGCTTTTACTAGACTTGGTAGGTGGGAGCAACTTCTATGGAAGGCCCTGAAAAATGGCCAACATGTCTGGAACAGCTAGTGTAGCCTGTCAGAGGAATATGTCAGTCTCTTGACTGAAAACTGGAAAGCTTTAGAACGCTTGTTGGCACGTGGGCTCTCCAAATGCTTTCTAGAGTGAGCCATTCAACCAATAACTAAAGAACAGCTTTGGGCATATGTGAGCAGGCTCTTTTGTGTTTTCAGGCACTGGCCCTAATTTGTATCATGTTTTATTTTGTTTATTCAAATCGTGTTTTATGATTTATAATTGCATTTCCCTTCTGGGTGTAGCATAAGGCAGGCAGTATGGTGATTGGAACCATCAACTTTTACCCTTATTCAAAGGACTTGGAAGTTTCAGGGACCAGAAAACAAGGATCCCTTCAGCTTGGAAAAGAAAACCATGTCTAGCAAAGGCTGGCAACCTGAACTTGATTAATGCTTTCCAGGACATAAAAGAGATGTGGCCTCCATTGGAAATAAATGGCTTTACCTACTTTGGCTAGAATCCAGATGCCCCTTGGAGCTGTGTGCTAACTGCCTGAAATGTAAAGTCTAGGGTTCATGTCACGGCACATGGGCAGGGCAACTGCTTCTTGAGTGTTTTTTTTAATCCATCAGGTATCCTTCTGAACACTGGAGATGTGTGACCAAACCAGAGTTGAGGTCTTAACTATTATAACTGGGAGAAACCAATAATAAACACATAGAATATTAGGCGGTAACAGATGTCATCATCGATTACAGCAGGATTTGTGTTAGAGAATGACGGAGGACTCCTACATGAATAGAAACAGCCTGAAGTGGAGGAAGGATGTCCAAGCCTAAGGAAGATGGAAAGAGCCTGGCAAGATGCAGGGATAAATGTGGTGCTACGTGGAAACTGATGATCGCTAGCAGGGGGAGGCATATCCTTTAGTGGTGGAGCCACCGGAGGCTTGCTCATTCTCCAGTAAATAACCTCCCACCCCTGATATGCAAATGACCCTAATTTAAATTAGTGGGACGAAGATGAATAAACAAGACAAGAAGTAGGATGGCAATCTAATGGAAAAGGAAGGGTTTTAATTGGACAGGAAGGAGAGGAGAAAAGGAAATTGGAGAAAGTGGAATCAAAATGCACCTAAACTAATGCATTCTTTAAAAATGGTGTCCTGGCTGAAATGTAAAGAATTAGCAGTGGTGAGCAGGGGATTGTATCAGTCAGGGTTCTCTAGAGGAGCAGGTCCCGTAGAATGAATACATTATGAAGGGGATTTACTGGATTCGTTTACAGGATGGAGAGTCCAACAATGGCTGCCTGCAGGCTGGGGAGTCAGAGATCCTGGTAGCTGCTCCGTCCAAGAGGCTGGATGCATGAGCAGTCCCCATCTGGCCTTAAGGCCTAGAGGATTTCTGGAGAACGACTGATCTTCATTCCATGTTAGAAGGCTGATGAGCTGGGTCCCCGTGTCCATGAGGGCCAGCAGCAACAAGGTAGATGCATGTGCCAGTGGTAGACGGGCAGTCAGACAAAGACCCTGGGTTCTCCTGGAGCTGCTTTATAAATAGTCCATTAGCAGAAGAGTTGCCTACTCTAGGGGTAGGTCTTCCTCTCTCCCTCAATCCTTCCTGGAAACACCCTCACAGACTTGCCCAAGAGGTGTGTCTCTTACCTGATTCTTCATCTAATCAAGTTCACAATAGAATTTAGCCATCACAGGCCTGCTTATAGCTTCTGCCTTCAGAGACAGGTGAACTAAAGTTCACCTTTAGTTCTTTAACTAAAGAACTAAAGATTTAGTTATGCCCTCAAAAGGTCGCAGTGGGCTTGTGGTTCACACATTTTTCTTGATAATCTTGTCAAGTGTTAACCACGCTCAGAATCGTCAGGGAACATCGGTTTCAAGGAGCTTTGGAATGTAGGTCCTAGACCCTGTCACCAACCACCAGCTCAGAGAGAAGCCTGAATGGGGTGGGAGAGGCTTCCAGGACCTTTATCTCTATATCCCATCATACTTCTAAAGGAGAGATTTCCAGAATTGATAGGGCATGAGGCTGAGGTTAGCCAGTGCAGTCTGAAGACCACACCATAGTCTTCCAAGGTTTTGGCTGGCACACTTGAGTGTCCCATTCCAGCTAAGGACATGCTTTTCTCCTATGTCCTTGCTGGAAGATTGATTTGACTTCCAGCTTTAAATGTTGATGTTTAGTAGCCCAATTCCCATCCTGCAGGTACACATTTCACTATGTTGTCATTATCAGTCTAGTGTCTTCACCTTTCTTGACTAAGGATGAGTACCCACCAGACTCCACACTACAGGTCTCTTCCCCTGAGATGTGAATATGAAACTGTCACCTCACAGAGAGTTTGGGAGATTGCATGAAAGCATGTGTTAAAATATTTAACATATTTCCTGACACAGTTACATTGGATAAGTGGAATGCTTGACCCCTTAATTTACATGATTCTCCTTTTTAAGCATATTTATTGTCAATAATTAGATACATGGTATAAGCAAATCTTGTGATGGTACCCCCATTTCCCTTCTCCTTGTCCCCAATCCACTGGGGGCCCTTCTCAGTGGGCTTTCTGGATCAGTCCATGGGATAAGGGGTTAGGGATTGTACAAGAGGTAGCCAGTTGTTTTTTCTTTGTGTGTTGTTACTGAGGGGGGCCGTGTCTCTGGATCTTCTCCTCCACCATGGCTCTTACAATCTTCCCCCCCCCTCTTCTGCTCAGTTCCCTGAGTCATGGTGGGTGAGTCTTAAGTCTGCTTTATTGATTCTCCTTCTGATGGGGGTGGTGTAGGCTGATTTTGGAGGGATACATCCATGCTGTATCAAGCTGCATATATAGTTTTCTACAAATTTCCTCTGAGGAATCAAAATAATATAACTATAATTAATGTCCATACCACTGAGAAGAGATCAGTTCTCCTTGCATAATTTATTTTAAAAGGTAAGAACAATCTCTGCATAAAATAGTTGAAATAAAAAATTGGTATTTACAGGAATTCTTTTAGTTGTATGGGAAATTTACATTCATAGAACCTCTTTGTGACAATAGCCAATAATGTTCTTTCCTTCCTTCTTTCTTCCTCTTCTTACTCCCTTTTTACTTTCCTTCTTTCTCCAATTAAAATGATTCTTTAAGCACAGCGGAGTAGAGGCTGTATGGATCCACTCAAAATGCCTAGAGTAGGAGTAAGAAAACCTGTGTCTATACCTAACCCCATACAGTCACTGACTGTGTGATCCTCACAGGGTTACATAATGTCCGTGAACTTCAGTTTGCTCATCTATCTGCAGGAGGTAATGATGCCCAATTCCCTGCTGAGGGTCAGTGGCAGCTTCTGTCCCTACTCTAGAACTAGCTTGACCTGTGCCCCCATCTTGGTCTGTATCTCCAGCAGCATGCCCCTCCTTCAGGCCTGATTGAACTCATTGTGTTCCTGTGAAGTAGACCAACCCACATACATTGCTGTGAATTTTCCCAGCATCCTTTCCAATGAAGCAATAGTGGGATTTCGTGTAAATTTGGTCAATGGGACTTGGTGACTATGTCAGTTTATTAGTTTTGCTTTAATCCCCCCCACACCCCAACTAAAAAATATTCTCACAAACTGGGTGGTTTGAAACAACAAAATATTGTTTGTTTTTTTTTTTTTTTTATAATTCTGAAAGCTCAAAGTCTGAAACAAGAACTTCAGCAGGCTGTGAGCCTGCTCTAGGCTCTGGGGAAGAATCCTCGTTTGACTCTTCCTGGCTTCTGGCGGCTCCTGGCCATCCTTGTGTCCTTTGTGGTTGGGCCACTTTGTTCCCCTCCAGTATCTTCACATGGCCTCTTCCCTGGGGCTTTGTTTCCTCGTTCCATCTCATTGGATTCAGGGCCCATCCTAACTCAGTGAACCTAGCATCTTAACTAATTATATACACACGACCCTATTTCCAAAGAAGGTCACATCATGAGTTTCTGGGTGAACATGAATTTTGACACTATTGAGCCAAATACTATAGGGGTATTTATTCACTGCATGTGGGCAGATGTATGCTCTCTTGAAAACCCCTAGATAGTCAATTCACTCTTGCTTAAGAAACAGTGCTCACACACATGAACCACACACACACACACACACACACAAAAAAAATTTAAAGTCATTAAAATGATAATTTTGTTGGTGAGGGTCTTTGTCCTTATGTTGAAGGTGCTGATAATGCCTTCCTTCTGTTCTTCTCATTTAACATATATTATGATATCAGCCAATAATTTTTTTTTAAATATATATTTATTGTCCATAATGAGTTACATTATTTAGTGGGCAAACCATGCGTTGTTATCCCGAATTCCCCAATTCCCCCCCTCCCCATCCCTGATCAGTTGTATATCCTCCACCGTGGGCTGTCTGTATTAGTCCTTGTGGCAAGGGATCCTGTATATCTTAGTACTCATCCCGGTCTTCCTGGC